>JBBPKI010000049.1:0-57121 GCA_038089155.1 Nevesoporus exiguus
TACGCAGACATCAAACCACCGGGCACCAGCCGGTATGGATCACTTGGAACTGTCGGCAGATCACCCTTGAGTGACACCTTTGATTCCCGCATTGGCCCCGCCAATGCCTATTCCAACAGGCAATCCATCGATCCTTCGAACATGAGCCCCTTCGTCCGCGACGTCGGCCAGATCCTCCTCGACGACGGTTCTGCCCTCCGCCAACTCTGGGCAGGTATGAACCCTCCCAAGGACGAGAACGGCGGTGGCGGCAGTGGTACGACGAGTCGTCGACATAGCGTCTCTGTCGTCCAGCCACGGAGACCAGTCGTCGGCTTCAGTGCCCCAGGATCCGACCACCAGGACGAGTCCTCTCGTCCAAACGTCTTCCATGCCCAGACGTTTGGCGGCCGTGGAGGCCTCATGCTCTCCGACGACGACCTTGCCGCGGATCTCGGTTCGCTTAGCATGAAGGACGGCCCTGGGCCGTCCTCGTCCGCCCACCCTCCCAGCCAGCCCTCCTCCCTTCCCATATATGCGCCCATGTCCCGCAGCCCACCCGCCTCCGATCGTCTCTCCCCCTACAAGTCCATGAACCTTAACATCCCCAGTGGCACCTCCTTTGCGTCCAGGGGCCAGCACTTTGGCTCGCCCAGCGACAGCGGCCTCTCTGCAGGCGGGAGCCCTCCCCGTTCTCACTTTGAACAACAGCTCATCGACGCCAAGGCCCAGTACCTCGGGAGCGGCAATGGCGCCGCCTCCCAGCAGCAGCCGTCGCTTACCGCCCGCTTCATCCCCGGGCAAGGCATCCAATACATGCCCTCCCACGGCAACGGTGGGTCCACGTTCAACCGCGCGGGGACGACCACGATGCCCTCCCCGCTCTCCCCAACCGGCGCGCGCCCCATCCAGCCACAGCAACCGCCGTTCTATCCACAGCAGATCCAGCGACGCACGTCGGACGCATCGCAGCCTAGCATCAACGACCTCGGCAAGGGTGTGCCACTCTCCTCCGTCCCGGCGTCGTGGCCGCTGTACATCGTCGAGTTCAAGGCAGGGCGCACCGACCTGTTTTACCTCACGGATCTCAGTCTGGACATCCGCGTGGGTGACCTCGTCATCGTGGAGGCCGATCGGGGCAAAGACCTGGGCAAGGTCGTCAACGATACCATCACGCTCGAAGAGGTCGAGGCGTTTCAGCGAGAGCAAAAGGAGCGCGTGGGTTACGGCGACAGCGGGCCGCTCAGTCCCGGCGGTCAGCAGGGCTCCAAGAAGGAGATCAACCCCAAGATGATCTACGGCAAGGCTCAGCCCCAGGATACACAGTACGTCGCGACGTGTACCACGTCTAGGGTTCCGCTAACGTCGTGTCCTAGACATCTCGTTGCTAAGATACAAGACGAAATGAAGGCGCTGCAGTTGTGCCAGACCAAAGTACGACAAAAGAAACTACCGATGGAGGTCATAGATGCTGAATATCAATGGTGCGTGCCTCGTCTGCCCGGCGTGTGGTCACTCACGACGTGCAGGGACCGACGAAAATTGACCTTTTACTTTGTTGCGGAGAAACGGATCGATTTCCGAGAGCTTGTACGAGAACTGTTCCGGTGCGCCCTTACGTCGTCTTGGTGCGGTCCTGTGTTCATCGTGCGTACAGCCTGTATAAAACCCGGATCTGGATGGCGTCTCTCCAGGGCCCTGGTGGATACGAGCAGTAGCACCCGCTCGCGTTGTGACACGCTGTCCTTTCCCAATGATGAAATAAACAAACTGACCCACGTTGCATGCTCCATCTTGACGTTATTTCTTTCGAGTCTTCTCACGCGTGTTTCGATCTAGATATGCACTATTCTTCCTTGTTCGTTCGTCATCTCCATCATGCTTCCTTGGATGCTATCTAGCCCAGCCTAGACCTCCTTGTAGTTGTATCCCCCACCCGTATTTATCCCGGTCTCCTTCGTTTCTTTGGTATTTTTCGCTTACCCAACAGTCCTCGCTGCGCACGGTTCTCTCGTCATCCTTGCCTTACCCATTTCTCGATCACGACGAAAAACCACCTTGTCGACGGGCTAGTTTTCACGGCGCCTGTATGATTACTGTACGCTACGTATATACTGCCAATTCTTGGTGCGCGCCATGCACGTTCCGCAATTCTAAACAAGTAAACCACGTCGAAACGCTCGGACCACGCCGCGATGCGGGTGCGTCACGGTTTACGCCGATGCAAGGGGACTTTCGTCCGGACCTGGATCTGCATCGGTCTCTGTCTCTGTCTCCGCCTCTGTCTCCACGTTGGTGTTGAAAATGGCACTGGCACCGGCGATTTTACGTTCGGCGGTGACTGGGGAGGCCAGGTTAGCCGTGGGGTCTCGCATGCTAAAACGTAGGAGCGGGGGAAAGGGAAAAGTGATGAAACGCACCCCATGGCCGACGGTCCATCGGACACTGTTGTTTCGACGCAGCGGTTCCGAGCCACTTGAGCAGGCAGTGCATATGAAAGATGTGACTGCATTCGCCCCAGACTATCGCGGCGCAGTGTATTGCGGATGAGCATAGACATGAGCGTGGGCGTCAGCATCAGCATCGGCAACGATATCGGCACGGGGTATCGGTAAGCACGTAAGATCGGGAACGTATACACGAGAAACGCGTTTCCTCTGGAGAGCGGGGATCACCACCACTCGCAGCTCCTTGGGAGGGCGGGGGAAGGAAGACACGAAAACAAAGGACACACTCACTCAACGGACAATCTTCTCCTGGCATCTTGCACGACGGACAACACCCCTCGTATGGCACGCGACAGATCCCGCAAACGTCGCCCTCGTCGTCGGCGTCCATGTTACCCGTGTTCCAGCGCCATTGGGCGACGGCGCTCCAGTGTTTGACGTGGACTTTCATCGCCATCGGGGGTGGGGCATAACTCGGTCGTGTAACGGGAGGGCATCGTGTTTGCGTATGTAGACGTGTCTATATCATCGTCACGTGAGGTCTACTTAGTAAGGGGCCCGAGGCCGCACCTCGGCTGCATAGACGTCACATTCGTCGTTGGGGAATATATATACAGTGGGCGTGAACTCGTAAAAACGTTACAACATACAACACATTCATTCATTGGGTACACAAATCCCGGATTTGTGCCGCACTCGATCGAGGTTCGAACACCACTCGAAACGGCTTTGCAACCTGGCTCACCGAACCCGTAAACCCAAACGAGTCAATTGGCGCCTTGGGATCTTCTGACAGACGGAACGCCCAGAGGATGAGTGCTGTGCTCGCGAAAATTGACCGGTTTGCGATATGCAGTCCGGGACAGATTCTATGCGGGGCGGGATGAATTCGTAGTCAAGGACACGTCGAGATCGTTGCGACACACCTCCGCCCGAACCCAAACGTAGAGAACCGCACATCGTTTCGAAGTACCCCCTCCGCGGTCAACCAGCGTTGCGGGTCAAACTTCTCGGGGTTTGGAAACACGTCCGTATCGTTTGCGATCGCCCTGGATATATGTCGTCACCTCTCGATGCACCTCGGACTATCGCACGCATAGTTACCAAAGATTTCCGATCACCGTCGCACCTTCGGGTATCACGTAGTTTTGCCAGACGATGTCTTTCGATGCACGATGAACAACTCCTAGTTGACCCGGCATAGATCAAATACATCGTGCAGCGGCGAGACCCACAACGTACCTCCGATGCTGACCGGCCGCCATCTCGAAACTTCAAGTATAAAGGCAGAAAGGTGAGGAAGCATCGGTTGGTCCGCAAACGATGGTACTATGAGCGGTGATGTCAGTCTACAGACCCAAGTTGAATACACACTGTCACGCACGTCTTTCCTGCCCGACCACCCTATCCAGTTCTTCGTGCACTTTTGCTTGGGCATCCGGGTGCAAAGCAGCCGCCATCACCATGATCGTAACCGCAGAGGCAGTCTACAGATACCATCGCACAGGTCAGCTCTGCACTGCACGTGCAGCGTATAATAGTTTGCATTTCACCTCACCGTTTCTGAACCCGCCCCAAACATGCCGCCAGTCAGGTATGCTATTTCCTTGTCCCGAACCTGGTATTCTCGCTGGTGCTCAAGGAGGAACTTGGCGAAGCACGGCAGTGCTGTGCCTTCTGCCTATTTTGACGTGTAAATCCCCAATCTATTGTGGCCAGAAGTATTTACCACCATTTGTTTCCGGACAATATCCAGCTGTCCTTCGAAAAGCTCGAGTTCCTCTCGGTGCCATTTTCTCAAATCGGCAAGATATCCGGGCACATACCGTAGGATGGGAAATGTATCCACGAGGTACGCCCCAGGGACCAAGGCTTGTCCAAGTCGCGTGAGACAGCGGTTAGCAGCTACGACCTCTGGATCGCTGTACGACGTCGACGAGACCTTGCCATATGTAATTTCCATTATCACGGACGCAGCGAATCTGGTGGGCGACTGAGGACGATCCTTTATGTCGTGGGCGTCACACGCACCGTCTAGCGTGATTCTGATGTGATTCAGGATCGTCGAGGATATCGAGCAACATATTTTTCGCATGCCGAAGCTGAATAGGCTCGTAGGTTTCCGCTGCCTTGGGTTGCGTGACGGCATGCAGGACTCTGCGTCAATCATCGGCGTTAGAAACGACGATAGAATGTAGGCAGAAAGAGGGATCACCTCCGAAGCTTACGGAGCCGGTTCCCGCTCCTTGACGTGACCATTCTCATCCCGCCAGACAGGACCTCGCCCGCCGCAATTAAGGGAGGTCGGTCGGCGACGGATGCACCTTCCTTTTCCATGATCTCCATCGCTGCTTGATACCGGCCGATGATCACGAAGAGCCTTGGCCCATGTCTCAGCGAAAAGACTGGCCCGTATTCCTTTGTCAGCTCAGCAAGTTTAAAAGGCACGCTGTGAGACCGTCGTCGGTCGACATTTACACGATGCATGGGAAGGTAGTTACCGAGACTTGGGGAAGGGTGTTCCGAAAAGCCAATGCCCGGAAGGACCTGGCGGGATAGACCGTCCATTTCGTGGGCTGGTGATGCACTGGACATATACCCAACAGCCGAAGATGAAAGTAGTGATACATGCTAGTGATAACACTACCCAACCCGCATCGAGCGGCTTGAGAGGCATGGCGGAAGGGGGGAAAGCTGTCGACCGTGAGTAGAATTGGTCGAGTTACTTTAAACTTACGATCCATGATCAATAGAAGTTCGTGATTCGTGAGACTGGCAGGTTGCGCCTATGTGACGTTAGCCCCGACGAGCACGGAAATTAAGAAGAACCGTGTTTCAGTGAACCCAAGACAGCTAGCACAATCTCCTCGTCTGAGCGCCGCTTGCACTTACACTTGCAATGACATCCCGGTCCTGGGCTTATGTGTCAAAATAAAGCATGGGTGATGCATGATTGACACTAAGCGAGGGATATTGAACGTGCTCGAGGGCGTTGGCCTCCCCCCTAACTTGATTAAGTCGTCAAAACAACGGCATTAGGTGGAGAGGGCATGTCACCTCGCTTCACGATTGACAGCACAAAAAAACAAATGCCCAAACCAAAAGGGGTCCGGGGGAAGGATTTTCCAATCACATCCGGGTATTTCCATGGCCGTGTCCACAGTGAGGTGGGTAGCCATCGCTGCGGAGGGTTCATCCGCACCTCGCACAATATAATCCTGAGCAAGGTCAGTAGAACTATCATCAGCTTTCAAATAGAATTCAGAGGCCGCGACCAGTGCGTGGTACCTATCTCGACAGTCGGCCCCAGTACTAGCAACGTAAGCAAACCTCGTGCATGCGACTCATGTTCGGATGCCCTTCGAGATCAGAAGACGGTTCGTCGTTCTAATCCGTAGTATCTAACATAGCGATCGTTTTGACTAGGCCCCAAGTGGTGTAACTTGCATGTTCAGCAAGCATAAACGATGTAATTAGACCTGCTTGATGTACTACTCCCACCTGATTATGTGACCAAGTATATTGCCACATGTCAACTTTAATTTCCTTTCAGGTGACACTCATTTCAAGTCTTCATTTATGGCAGCGTCAGCTAGCAGTTATAGCGGGTCATCTGTAGAGCTCGGTCGTCTCACTGGCTTTACGTTCCCACCGAGCTGCATATCGCTCGTCCTGACTACCCCGACCTTCAGCACAGGTTGGCACGTTACTAGCGCGAGCCGCAACCAGCAGAGCCCTCATTTGATATTGGCGTTGACTTTCATATTCGAGGAAGGAATCGACAAGTCTTGCGCAGCTCCCAGGATCTGTGCTGCTGTTCTCGGTCGGAGTCCTACGACGGAGGACCTCTTGAGGCACAACGGTCTTCCTTGGACGGTACCAGAGGTTTGCGGCAGGACTCCGAAAGAGTGCACGCTAATCTGGTGGAGTAGAACAGGATGTGGATCATCATCTCCGGATCAGCCTCTCCGGTATATCAAACAGCATTCCGGTTACACAATTTAGATCAAACAGAAGTACATACATGCCGCACATCAAAGATATGAACGCGGGCACAACAACAGTCACAACACGTGGTCGTCATCCACTTCCGCACACAACTGTCGGATCTGCGCCTCACTCAATCGGGGCTCAAATATCACGCGGAACGGTTCCGCAATCTGGTTCACCGTGTCGGAAAATTTGTAGGAATCGATGGGCGCATCTGGGTCTTCAGTTATGTGGAATGCCCAAAGTATGAGGGCAGCATTCATAAAAATCGAGCGGTTTGCGACATGCTGTCCGGGACAAACTCTGCAGAAGGAAGGGTAGCATGATGGTTAGGTGAACATCGTCGTGACATACCGTCGTCCGAACCCAAATGTACAGAAGCGAAGATCTTCTCGTAGGGTCCCTTCCGTTGTCAGCCATCGTTGTGGGTTAAACCTCTCCGGGTCTGGAAACACGTCTGGATCGTTGGCAATCGCCCTGGAATGCACATTACACCTTGCTCGTGCACTAAATCTTCTATGAATAATTACCAATGATTTCCAATAACTGTCGCCCCTGCAGGTATCACGTAGTTCTTCCAGACAATGTCTTGTGTTGCACGATGAGCGATCCCTTGTCGATCCAGTATAAGCCTACCATGGCGCATAACGTCTGGCCTATAGCATACCTCCAACGGTCACTGGCCGCCACCTCAAACTCTCCAGTGCGAAAGCAGTAACCAGAGGGAGCATGTGTTGGTCAGCGAATGTAGGCACTGAAGGTAGTGCTATCAGTCTATGGATCAACGCCAGATGTATTCACGTACGTCTCTCCCGTCCGACAACGCTATCTAATTCCTCATGCACTTTTGCTTGAGCATCCGGGTGTAAAGCAGCTGCCATCGTCATGATCGTAATCGCAGAGGCAGTCTGCGTAGATCAGTTTGTATAATGTGTATAGAAGTTGATGCGTTTGAGCTCACCGTTTCTGCACCGGCGCCAAACATGGCACCAGCTACGTACGCCATCTCTTTGTCATTAAACTGATATTCTTCCTGGTTTTCGATAAGAAATTTAGCGAAGCACGGCCGTGCAGTGCCCTCCGCCTGTTTCGAACACGCAGTGAGCCCCTCCGCCGGATCTAGAGTAATCACGTATACTTACTATTTGTTTTCGCACAATGTCTAACTGTCCTTCGAAAAGCGCGAGTTCCTCCCGATGCCATTCCTTCAGCTGAGTGAGGTACCCAGGCACATACTGTAGGATGGGATATGTATCCACGAGGTAAGCCCCGGGGAGCACCGCTTGTCCGAATCGTTTGAGGCAGCAGTTAACGGCAATGACTTCAGGGTCGCTGTATGCAGTTGGTGTGACTTTTCCGTATGTGATCCCCATCACCACAGACGCCGCGTATCTAGTAGAAGGCTCAGAATGACCCCTGATACTGTGAGCCCACACATACCGTCTGGCATGCATCTGATGTCGTTCGGGATCGTTAAGTATATCAAGCACGACGTTGATTGCATGACGAAACTGAAGAGGCTCATAAGTTTCTGCAGCCTTGGGTTGCATCATGCCATGCAGTGCTCTGCCCATCACAAACAGTCAGAAATACAGAACGAGACAAGAAGGCGGGTCAAAAGAGAATCACTTTCGGGTTCTACGCAGTCGGTCTCCGTTCCTTGATGAGACCACTCTCATTCCTCCGCAGAGCGTCTCGGCAGCCGCAATCATGCGGGGCCTATCGGCAACGGACGCGCCTTCCTTCTCCAAGATCTCCATCGCTGCTTGGTATCGCCCGACGACCACAAAGAGCCTCGGTCCGTGCCTCAGCGAGAACACTGGCCCGTACTCTTTGGTCCACTCTGCTAGCTTGAAAGGCGCTCTAAAGTTTACGTGAATACCGTCGCTCGGCGCTGTTGAAGGGACGCAATTACCGGGACTTGGGGAACGGCGTTCCCCACAGCCAATGTCCAGAGGGACCGGGCGGAATAGGTAACCCCTTGCGTGGACGAACAATGTACTTGATGTACACCCAGGCACCAAGTAAGGTGGTAATGACACACGCCAACGATAAGGAAATCCAGCCTGAATCAAGGAATAGCATGGTACAGGAAGTGGGAGAGAGCGCAATTAGTTCCGAGTCATTTAACTATCCAAATGTACGTATGGCGCCTAAGTCGTGGTGAGTCGGAGTAAACGACCTGTGTGCATTATTGCATCATGCCCTCACTGAGCCTGTGTCCTGGACTACCGGTGAAATCCGCCGGCGGCCAGACCCGACAGGGCTTCCCGAGTTCAAGTCTCACTCGCTGCTTCGGGCCAGGGGAGCTCCAACGGATGTATAGAGGGGGGTCACCTACTAAATAAACACTGAAACATGTACCAATTGCATCCGTACAATACACATCTAACGTCGCCGTCGCAGTGTAATGGCACTAGCCACCCTCACGCAACCATTGTCGTTGTCGTCACGGGCAGGGGCAACAAGGGGGAAGGGGACCGCACAAAAATAACGGGCGAGGCTACGTCGGTGGCGTTCAAGTCGAGAGTGAGGGCAAGGCGAACAGGCAAGGCAAGGCAAGGCGAGATGAATGGGCCGGGGTAAAGGAATGCCTCGAAGGCAAGGCGGATAGGCAAGAGGAACGACGAAGGGAGGGGGAGTGGAGGGCGAAGTCGTCATGCCATCGCTGTTGGGTCATTGCCGACATGTCGTCGGCATTACGTCGTCACTGCTGCTGCTGCTACCGTGTCAACAGCATTGGGAGCGATGCGAAAGGGGGGCAGGAGATGCGAAGCGGATGCTTCGAGAGAGGGAGGGTGGGGCAAGAGGAGCACGGCGAAGGACGAGGCAAGAAGCGCAGCGCAGCGCCACCGCCGATTGTTGCAGAGTCATAGTGGAGGTAGAAAGTAAATAAATGATTGAAAAATGTCGTAACTTAGAATGAAAATCTACGGTAAACACAATAATCGCGGTGTGATGATAAAGAGCGGCCGAAGTTTCGCATGTCATGTCACATTGCAATGCAGTGTACAAAATACAAGTAAATAAATATGCAGATGTCCCGCTATAGGCTGCGGCGTTGACCCTCAAGCAAGGCGGCGTTTGCGCAGTGCTTGCCTCCTGGCACTTGCGTCAGACTCGGGGTGGAATTGCGATCGCGTCATCTCTGACCAGTGACCCTGTTTTTTAAATCCACCTTCCGCTGTCGTGGCTGCACTTAGTGTCCACAAACTCGGCTAGACATGCCGGATACCCAGAATCACGTTTGGGTTTCTGCGCATGTCGGGTGGATCGTTGTGAAACGCCAACGCACGTATCATCCGACAATTTGGGGTGATGTCCAGCTGAAAGTGAGACGGCGTTGTCAAGTTTTTTTAGGTCCCATAGCAGGAGTGCGTTAGTCGGTCTAGGCAAAACGTTTAAAGAACTCGTAACCGTTTATAATTTTTAGGGACTCCCAAATATCTTATCTACGTATGCTGAAGCAGCCCCACCGCAGAGTCGAGCTCGGACCGCAGACAAGCTGGTGCTGCGCCACGCTCGTCCCGGAAGTCTGGCAAGGGCAAGAGGCGATCGAAAGGTCTGAAAGTCTGAGTGCCACCATTCCAGAATGCATGTCGCCGTACCGTTCGATCGCAACGACGAGAAACTGAAGGCTGGTTAAGCCCAAAGGTCGCAACGAGCTTGCTACACTCAGTCGAGGTTGCACGCACGAAAAGCGAGATTCAACCTTGAGAATGAACACATTCCCGTGGGCCGTGGCGGAAGAGAATGAAGGAAACGATCAGGGATTTCCAACCATACCGAAGTAGACACTAAATTGCAAGATACGTCTAGGGTTTCGAGGGGTGGGTCGAAGACGGTCGAGGAGCGTCGAGATCGAATCCCAGAGAGCTCGTTCACAGTGGTATGCGCAAGACGCAGATAGAAGTTCGGCCATATATCGTCCCATGAATTACCGCGAATTTCCTGATTTTTGTGTTTTCTCTGCTCTCCTTGTAACAGGCGTAGTGGTGCGTCACGAGAGAGCATCTCGAACGAGACACTGGGAAGGAACCGAGTCCAAAGGAGCGACTGTAGTTGGAACTTGTTTACTAACGGGTCAACTGAAATGCAGAGCATCAGCGCATCGCGCTCCGAAATGGGAGGGGTAAAAAATCATTTAATTTCTCTTTTGACTTTCTAATTTTTTGATCCTCTCTTCGACTGGCATGGGCGAGGATGAAGTCGCCAGTGCAAAGTAACCAATCTACTGTTATTGAAGGATAAATAAGAAACTGAATCCAAAGGAGTGACGATATTTCGATGTTGAGCCTGAACCAAAGAAACAGAAGGTCCCCGTCGAAGCCGTGTCAGGGGCGCAGCATGAAGTATATTGAAGTGCATACCTCGACGAGACTTTTCTGCTGTGGCACCTGAGGATCGATTCACTAGAGTGACGACAGTATGGTGCGCATGCGGCATGACGTGGGGTGGGCGAAGCTGTGCCATGTTCCAGCATACATACTTAGATGGCAAAGCAGACATGAATGAGAGGTCTGGGCTACCACACACACGCACCACTGATAGCGAGTGGATTGTGCCTGGCGACGAGCCCCCGGGGGGGTGCGTGACCAGTTTCATGTTCGACTGACAGGCTGGGGTACTCGCCGTTATACGAAGCTTTTTTACTTTTGCTAGTCAGAATTAGTGGCAGAGGAGTGGCGAGGCGGGACCACCGCAAGGGCATCGATATGTTATCGATCGTGCTACCTCCCGACGGGTAATATCATGGCCCTTTTCAATGTGCAGAAGGTGCCAGTTCTCTTGGACCAGGTTGCGTGCTGAGTTGTCCATTCGTTGAGTATTCAAAGTTGCGTGTCCCTCACCCAGTGAGCACGACCTAGAGCTGTAATTTGAGCGGACTCACGTTCCTGCCCCACGGCAACGACACACGAGAACATGTTTCGGATGGGCATGTACCTACGTGGCGTTGCAGCAAGGTATGGTCGCTGTACAGCTGTCACATGTCACGCATGATGCGTTCCTACGTGCGAGGTCAGAACGAGAGCACTTCAATTCGCCACTGGTGGGTATCCCCGGGAGCACCAAGTCGTTTGTCACTATCATCGCGACGCTGATTGACGAGTCAACAATATCGATTGTAAATATTTCCTAGACACGGTAAGGATGGCGAGGAACAATAAATATTGAAGTGATACTTTTCACCGAACGAAAAGGAATATTATATACGTCACATGTATCCAGTATATCATATGGTGCAACGGTGTCCAGAATGGTTGGTAAGTTGGTAGTGTACATAATGATCGGAGTCATAAAGATGAATATATCCAAGGGAATGTGTGTGACGTTCATCAGCTTGACCTGCAGCTGGTCATGGTAGGGTTATCTTAAGAGGTGATGTGAAAAGCGGGGAGACGCAACGTCGATCCAAGAGATAGCAAGTGGTTCACTTGACCCTCAAATTCCTAAGCTCCTTTTGCACATCTTTGATGTTTGAGCGGTTCCACTCGCCTACCCAGTCTTGCCTTGGCCACCCAGGGGGTAGTCTGTTGTCAGACAAGCACGCAAGTTCGGTGGGCGTGACGTGGACAGACTGAGTGCGTCTTCTCGTGCGGCAATTTGGAGATATTGCGGTGGGCTTTGGAGCCGATTCGGGGGGGAAGACGAGTTCAGTGGGGATATTTTCGCCTAGATGACGGACAAGCTTAGCCATCCGCTTCCGACGAACCTCAGTGACGTCGGGCACGGTAGGCGTAATAGGGGTGGGAGGAGAGGGCGTGCATGGGGTTGGGGGGAGTGACGATGTAATGCGATCATCTGTAGGTGAGACTGGGACCGGGTTTAGTCGGAGGTAGAGTTGGGGTGCTTTATCAACCGCGCGACGCCTACGAGTTGTAGACAGGCCTGGGGGGTTCAATAGAAGCGATTCGGAGCTGTGTGTAGCGTTCTGGGGGAGGGTAATAGAAGATACGGACGGAGAAGGACGATGCGACAAGGTCGTCGATGTGGAGCTGGACGTCAGGGATAACGAACTAGATTGGTGGTGTGTAAAAATAGACCCTTGGCGCTTCAACGCCTTAGAGGTGGTCCTCCCGAGAGGGAGCAAAGCGAAGGAAATGTCGTTCTCTAATAGATAGGGCGTGGTTCCCAGAACCGCACCGAGCTTCCTCGTCGAGCGCATAAGACGCAAGCGCTGTTGGGAATCGAGGAGGTTGGTAGTAGGAGGGGGGGAATAGACTGTTAACGCTGAAGACATCTCAGACGCCTTGAGAGAAAACGGAAAGGTAGGGAAAAGGTACTGTCGAGAAGGAGGGGCGTAAATAGTTGAGCAACCAAGCTGGGCGTGAAGTGATAAAAACAATTGCGGCCCGCCCCGACAATAAGTGCAACACTTGTCTCGCAAATGGAAATATTATATATCACGTAACCAGATGAAACAACAATGGCCCGGATCCGACACGCTCCATTGACCTTGTCTAGTGGACGTGCATGTCCTATAGCTCGAGGCTATGTGGAAGCACGGTCGACTCAGCCAACGCCAGCGTTACATCTTCCTGCGCCTGTCAATCTCTGGATCGCCCGGGCGTGATCCGAGATCACCATCATGCGTGGCTCTCCGTTTCCCTTCCAGCTTACGGATCGCAGCACGACCTGGCACGAGCTCGTCAGCTCTCGCGGACGGACCCGGGGCTAAATTAACGCAGCCGCGTGCGGCCACTAATTGAAACCCAGCCAACTTTAATCGTGGCTGAATAAGTATAACATTGGTAAACATCCATAGCCACTGTCACCAGGACGGGTGAAACTCTAAAAGATTGAGGCATACATTGCAATTAAAGTTCATAGCTGCTCAGCATATTCCTGCATGCTCTCTAGTATGCTGCCTTGATCTCTCCAGCAAGTGTGGGGAGATCACTGCACTGGATTTTTATTCTATGTTGCAACATTCTTCAATTATCTATTTACTTTTTTAGGGATAGAAGCCACTTGTCTTCTGCTTTGCCTGTCCAGGCTGTCCTTGTTTAGCCCAACCACTTGCCATCCACTGGCGCCTTTGCTATGGCTCTGTAATACAAATCCAAAGTCTGTGGTGGATATGTGATACTAGTTTAGCAGTGCAGCAGAAGAGATGCAGCAGGGATACATGGGGTCACATCACTATCAAAAAAGGGATGGCATGCAGAAAATGCGTGAACCGAGACCACGCTGCTGTTGTCGCTTCCTGAGCGCGAGCTCGGACCGAGGGCCATATCCATTTCCCCTCTTATGACTTGAAATCCTATGCGCTCCTGCTGCGCATAATTTCCTGTTTTGTCCCGTCAGATTGAGTTTTTAAGCCCTTTAAATTGGGCAGCTAACCACACACAACCCCATTTGTAATGGCAGTTCAAGCTAGCATCCTAGCTTTTGCCATGTCCGCCATGGGCTACTATCAACTCCTGCGGTGCGCGTCGTCCAGCTTGTTTTCCGCGACGCTGATCGCTTTGAAGTAACGTCGATTTCTACCTTGGCACGTGCCCGTACGTACGCCGGCAGGCACCGCGCCTTCTCTTCGCCCTTGGGATTAGTGGCCCGCCGCCGTAATAACCGGGAGTCTGAGACCCGAAGAAGGTTCAAGCGTTTAACAGTTTTCAATCCGCAGTTTTCACGCTCTCTTCCACTCATCTGGGCGTCGCCACTCTTTATCAAACGCTTTCGCTCATTGGGCAAAGTGTCACCATGCCCAGACGTTTCCGTCTTGTATTGCTCTCTGCGAGCGTGTGTTTGCTCTTCGCCTCCCTTGTTTCTGGCCTTGGTTCGAATTGTACTTCACCATTAACAGTTGGCCAGGCCGCGCCAGGGGACCCATATTGGCTACAAAGTATCAAGCACCAGGGAGCTTCCGCGTTCAATCCCGATACAACTTACAAGGTCTTCCGCAATGTGCAGGACTTTGGTGCCAAAGGTGATGGAGTGACAGATGATACTGCAGCCATCAAGTTCGGTCTTTGATTTTCATGCAAATTCCCTTGGCTGAAACTACTTGTCAGCGCCGCCATGTCCGAGGGACACCGTTGCGGTTACGGATGTCAATCGTCAACGTGAGCGCTGTCTGTTCGTAGTCCCAATTACGTTCACTGACTTTTTACAAGCTTAACACCTGCCATCGTATATTTCCCACCTGGGTACGAAACCTAATATCAGTGCGACTGCTTGTTGAATGGGCTCCAGGGAATATCTGGTATCCTCCGCCATCAATACCTATTACTATACTCAGATGATCGGTGACGCGAGAACACCACCTACACTCCTCGCCTCTTCAAATTTCACGGGCTTTGCTGTCATCGGTAAGCAGTGTAGTGGATTCATATTAGTAACTCTTGTTTACAACAACACGAAGATGCCGACCCTTATGTACCCAACGGTGGTGGTGCACAATGGTTTGTTAACCAAAACAACTTGTAAGCTACGTGACGTGCGTGTTGATCGCCTTAATTATACCGTTTCACAGTTACCGTTCCGTGCGCAACCTAATCATCGATTTACGTCGTATGAATGCTACTGCACCAGCAATCGGCATCCACTGGCAAGTATCGCAGGCAACATCGCTGATCAATGTCGCTGTGGAAATGTCGCAAGAGAATGGCACGCAGCACCAAGGTATAGGTCCTATGCTTTGCATACATACTTATTAGTTCAATATTACTTTCAAGGTCTCTTTATGGAGAATGGAAGGTGAGAGGAGGGCATTTTGTGGAAAAATGAACTAATACTCACTCTGCACCCCAGTGGTGGTTTCATGGGTGGTATGTAGGTCGAGTTTCCCATGGTGCTGTACTGAGTGCTCGCGTGCTCGCTTGTAGATATCGTTTTCAACGGAGGTATGCATCTCGTATTTTCAGATTTCCTGGCAGTTAATCGTGGCAGGCAAAAATGGGATGGCCGTTGGCAACCAACAGTTCACTGTTCGAAACCTTACGGTCAATAACGCGGTCGTTGGTACGTGGATTATCGATGACTTTGCCACTGTCATTCTAATATCATTTAAAGGTATCTCTGCTGCATGGAGTTGGGGTATGTACTGGCTGGGTCATTATCTCGTATATGATATGTGCTCACGGCTTGGACAGGCTGGAGTTATCAGCGCGTTTCCATCAACAATTGCTCGGTATACACGGATATCTTCCAGGCATTCCGTTCCCTAATTTTCCTTCACTTGCAGGTCGGTTTTAGCGTGGTGACTGGCGGTACAACCTCGGCAACTCAGGTGCGTGTACGCGTTCCACGTTGTTCCTGCGTCTTATTAACGACTATCAAGACTGTTGGCTCTGAAGCCATCATTGATGTGACTGTAGTGAACACCCCAATTTTCGTCCAGACCACTACAGCCAGCAACGGCACGCTTGCAGGCTCCATTGTACTGAACAACGTGCAGCTGCGTAATGTCCCAGTTGCAATCGGAGTCAAGGGTGGCGAGGTTGTACTCAAGGGATCCAGTGGCTCTATGACCATTGAGTCCTGGGCGCAAGGTAATGTGTATGTTGGGGATGGTGGACTACCTCGTTATACGCAAGCGCCCATCCGACCACCACAAAAACCGTGGAACATCATCGACATGCAGGGCAATATCTTTGGTAGGAGTCATCCTCAGTACCCTGACTACTCCTTGGATCAGATCGTCAGCGTGAAGTCGCATGGCGCAGTTGGCGATGGTCGCACGGATGATACCGCAGCCCTGCAGAATATCTTTGATATGGTGCGCTTTAAAACCGTTGCCATTACACTAACACTGCACACATTTTCGACAGTTTGCCGGTTGTAAACTCATCTTCTTCGATGCTGGAACGTACTACATCACGGACACCCTTTACATTCCTGCTGGTTCTCAAGTTACGGGAGAGGCCTGGTCGGTCATCCTCGGTGGTGGTGCCAAGTTCCAGGATCAGCACAATCCTAGGGTGATGGTGCAGGCTGGTGCACCTTATTCCAACGGGATACTGGAGATTTCGGACATTATCTTCTCCACTGTTGCCCCTGGTACGTTGCTCGAGACTGCACCCTTAGCCTTGACTGAGTCCCCGAAGCGCCTGGGGCTATCCTTGTCGAGTGGAACGTAAGGCAACCTTGGGATCAGCAGGGCGGTGCAGGCATGTGGGATACTCACTTCCGGTCCGTCCAAGTACTTGGCTCTGGATATCATCTGATTCTCGTTTGAACTCAGTATTGGTGGAGGTACGTGTGGAGAGACGACTGACGTGCGGACCTAAGGTTTTCTTTGGTTTAGCTGCCGGTACGAAGCTACAGTATGCAGAATGTCCTGCGGGCAATCTCAACCCCGAGTGTCAGGCTGCGTTCTTGAGCCTGCACCTTACCCAGGGCTCTAGTGCGTACCTTGAGGTAGGCAGTTTAGCGACATCAACTTGTAGTATTCTGTTGATTTGCCCTAGGGGACTTGGGTTTGGACTGCTGACCATGATCTCGATGACCCTCAAAGCAGTCAAACAAGCATCTTCACTGGGCGCGGTATATTATCAGAATCTTATGGGCCAGTATGGATGATCGGCACTGGTAAGCTGTTCGACTAGTTCGAGGATGTATGTATCGCTGACGTCTGTATCAGCGTGTAAGTGGGGTGGAGTTCCAGCCTCGGCACGATCTCATTTTTTCTCGCTCTAGCTGAGCACTCTGCCCTGTATCAGTACAATTTACACGGTGCGCGGAATCATTGGATCGGCTTCGCACAATCCGAGACTGTAGGGTTTTACCTTCTACGTCTGGGCGTTCCCTTGACTATAACCAAACTAGCCGTACTATCAACCGGTCCCACCCGCCTCGAAACCCTACTCCATCAACTCGTACTACTATGACCCCGTGTTCAATGCTTCGAACCCTATGGCATGGGCCATGTGGGTGGAGCAGTCCTGGGACGTCACTCTCTGGGGTAAAGCCATTCGTTTGTTCAAACTGAGATGTACTCATCGTTTCCCTTAGGTGCTGGGTTTTATAGCTTCTTCCAGGTATCTTAAACCATCTCATACCTGGAGAGAACTCGATACTTATCTCTGACCTCAGAATTACACCCAAGGTTGTCTCGCCAATTACACATGTCAAGACGGGATCCTCAACATTGACGACCAGTCGACGATCATGCTGTACAGTATCTCCACCGTTGGCACAACTTACCAACTCTTGATACAAGAAAAAGGTATCATCAACGAGAAAGACAATAGGGATGGATTCCAGGAGACCTTCACTGCCTGGACACGTTACTGAATGTCTCCTCACGCCGGACTATCTACTTTCAGACGAAATATTAAGTCGTCGCCACTTAATCAGGCGCCGAAGCTGAGAGGAAGATGCCGTTTATTGTGAGAGAACGACGTCCTGCATCTGATCGTAGCACACACGTATACTATACCCTTCATACATTCCACGCTCGTTACAGTAAAGTCTTCGTGACTGGAAAAACCTTGTGTTTTACCTATGTTCGGTCATGAAATAGATTATTATTTCATCATCTTCACCAGTGGCAAGTGACTTACGTCTCCGACCGGGTGTTCACAAAGAAAGTAGGTCATACGTCTAGCAGCGCAATGCTGCAGGACTTGTCGCACATGGACCGCATCACCCAATTACAGGACGAGATTCAACGGGTGAGTAGTGGCGAGCTCGTTCATCTTCAAATAGCTCATTGATGAGACATCGTTTTTTTTTTCTCCTTTCTCCGTCTGTCACGTTCACCGAACGTGTGATGGTTCGCATGCACGGGTCGACACGTCGCGTACGGGCCACGATTGCGTTTGTCCGGTGCGGTCACGTACAGCTCCTGACGATCATGTCGAGTAGCATCGGCTACCTGACCTCTCGCTCGACCTTCCTCCAGGTCAGCCCCGAAATACCGATCACGAAAACGCACAATCAGGACAAGTTCGATCCGCCCGAAGTCTTTGAAGGTGGGTCTGACTCTGCACGCCCCCGTCTCCGGATCCTGTACCCGACCCCCGAACGCTGTCCGTCGTTCCATGCATCCTATCCCCGCCTGCGTTCCTATCTGTATCACCGTTCTTGTCCCCATTCCATTTCGTTACGCCATGGTGCTGTGTTGCTCATTTCGGACCGTTTCTGCGTGCCCCCCTTTTTGGCTTTCCCTAGCGAACAAGCGGGAGCTCGTCGACGACCTGATCGTCAAAGCAAAACAGATCGAAGTGCTCATTCAATCCCTCCCCGTCCCGGAACCCGAGGAAACGCAGGCAAGTCCAAAGGGCCCATCTCCACCCCTCTCCTCTTCTAATATACGTGTCTCTCGCCGTTTTATCTATGCAGGCCCACCGCCTCGAAGCGCTCGAAACCGCCATGACGGAGGTCAACGAAGAGTACGTTCGGGCAGTCGAACGCGCGAGTCCGTAACCACTCCTTTTTGTCGTGACGTTGTCGTTCGTATCGCTGAAACCTCCCTTTCCCATCACCCACGTCCACGTCCACGCACTTGCCCTCGGTTCGTCGCTGACTGCAGAGAGACTCCACCAGCAGTATTCGGAGCTCTTGCGCTCGCTGTTGGACAACGCGGACGTCGGGGTCGATTTGTCTTCGGTGGCGAGCTGAAGTCGGCGTTTCGAATCGCGCACATTTGGCATCGTTCGAGGACGGACAGTGGACACGTACTGATCGTCGTCGTTCTCGCCCGCCGTGTTCTTTGCTCAGGTCCTCACTGGACTCTTCGAGCAGGGCGCTCTGGGTATCACGCGTGTTTTGCCTCGGTAGCCTAGACGTTGTTTCCTATTGCATTTCGTCTATGTAACGCGCCTTAGCAACATGGACGCTACGTCCTTTTTACAGACTTGGCACAGCAACGTTGCACATCAGAACAGCGCATGCAGAATAGTCTCGGAAGGTCGTGCTCTCTTAAATGTATCGTACATCGCCATCCCCCCGACCTCATGCAACATAAATGAACTTGTTGATGTCGTTCTCGTCCCGCCTCAGATATTCTTGTTCCACCAACCCATCGATTCGCTGCTTGATCACGCTCACCTCGGGCACAAAGTGGTTCTTGACCGCTTCGATCGTTTGCGTCTTGAGTGCCTCGTGCGTAAGCTCCTTCTTCGCTTTCATGATCCGCACGATCGCAGCGTCGAGGTAATGTTTACGATCCGAGTCAATGTGTGATTGCGTGCGCTTCGATTCCTCGGGCTACGGGGACGACGAACGGAAACGTGGGCAGGTGCACATCAAGACCGGCAACGACGACGTACTGTATCTTTGGCCTGGATAGAGTTAATGTGAACCTTTGCCCGCGGGTCCGTAAAGTCGGCATTGAAGTAAAACACATCGTCTTCGTTGACATCTCTCCCTACAGGCCGTTTTCGGAGAACCTTTTTGTTCGCGCACGCTAGACTCTGAAGGGTCCGTTTGAGTTCGGACTCGTCTGGTGCGCGTCAACAGGCGTCAGCTCTTGTTCACCCCAGCGTCAAAAGGGATTCATGCCGCACCCATTCTGGTGGCCTCCCGAATGGCCTTGTACCCAATCTCCATTTCGTCGTTGAAGAGAAGTAACACTACAGCCTGATACAGACTGACAGTCAAGTCCTTGTTGCCAGCGGCGAACCTCGCTTTGAGCGTCGCCGTGCCGAGGGAGTGATCCCACTCGAGTCTGTGCCCTTGATGCTTGGCCTTGTAAAAGGTAACGTACTGCAGGAGGTCGGCATGCATCTAGCAATCGTAAATCGTCAAGAGTGAAAAGAAGGCAATGTGACAAGCATACCAAGGGTAGCAAATCGACATCTTTCTTGCCCGCTGTGAACGGCCATACGCTCCGTTGGAGAACCATCACAGAAAGCTTTCTGGCGTTGCTCGTTTCCGGAATGCGATCGTGGAATTCCCTTAATACTTCCCGAGAAAGAGCAAGATCATTAAACATGTGATCTCCCTGCCCGAATTCGGGATCATATCCTGAAAAAAAGGTCACCAATCAACCCAGCACAGACGGACAAGACAATGGGAGTGAGGATGTTACAAGGGTTAGTCACTCACTCTCCTTCAGTACCCTTAGTACACCCTTCTCGAAGTCGTCGGATGCACTCTTTTCGAGCAACAGCCTCCTTGCCAAGGCCCTCATGTAGAAGGTCCTGAAAACGTCTTTATCATCGGTGAACCGATACAACGCCAGTACCTTCTCCAACATAGACTCCCATTCCGTGTCAGAGATATCTCGTTGCCCACGACGCATGAGCTTATCGAGATGTCGGGCGATAAGTTCGGCAGGTTTGTTCCGGCGAGCTTTGAAACCAATGGTGAAAGCATCTGTAAGCGCGTACGAAAAGGAAGAATTTGGAACCGAAGAGGAAACGAAGGAGGTTTGCAGCGCGAGGTCCGCAAAGGTCTTGAAAGTGAGGATACGCTCGACCATGTCGTCTTCGCGTTCCATGTCTTTGACAATGTTCCCAACACTCGTCTACAGACCAGCACAAGCTCGTCAAAACGTGCAAACGACGGGCATATGTGAAGGCTCGTGTCACCTGTATATAGGACTTGAACTCTCTACAAAGTATGCTCAGGCTATCGAGAGCCTCGAACTCTGCATAGATCGAACGAAGTTGGCCAGTACCTTGTGCATTCATGAGCGAACCGAGAGCTGCAACGCAAGTCAGATACCGGCGACGACGTAGCGAATACACACGCACCCCCCTTGGCGAGCCACTCCAGCCTCGACTCCAACAAACCCCGCCTGCATGCCTGCACGACTTCCTTGACGGTCTCCCCAATGCCCCCGCAGACTGCTTCAGTTCTTTCCCGCTCCTCACTCGTACGTTGTAAGATGTGAACCAGAAACTGTTTTGCACTGATATCAAACTCCTCGATCTTGGTGCTCGCCTCCGAAGTATAAAAGGATAGCGTTTTTTCGAGGAGAAAGCGTTCGAATACGACACTATACACGTCGTGGAGCAGCAGATACGAGATAAGTTTCCGGATCATGTCGCGGTTGGGATGAGGAGACCTGCAACCAGTGAGCAGACGAGAGCAAAGACAGGATTGTGAGGCCGACCTCTCCGTTCTCTCCCAACTTAACCATTCCAAAAGGCTTCCGCGGATGCAGTCGACCACATGCCCGTCGTCTAGTACTTGCCACTTGAAAGACTTGAATGCGAGATCACTAGGATAGGATGTGTCAGCCGCCCCAAGAACATGCAGAAAGAGTAAGCCACAAACCGGATACTTTGGTACTTCGTGTCCTTGGGAATGAATGCGCGGTCAAGATAGGACAGCAAAGATTGTAAGAGAGCCTGGATCGAGCAAAGCGGTCATGTACTCCGGAGTGCACCCTCGACAGGCAGATTGAGACATACCACTCTGCCCTGGAACCACTCGCAGACTTGGACGAACTGTCCCAACCAATCCATAAGCTTTCCAGTGTCCCTCAGAGCTGCATCCCTCGAAGGCTCGAGTTCACTCCGCAAACGGAAGTTGCACTGGTCGATCTCCATGACAAGCATGTGGTAAAGTTTGTCTCCCTGCCCAGGGAGGCGGACTTGTGAACAACAGGCAGTATAGATAGACTCGAACGACACCGGCAACATCTCGGTTTGGGTACCCCTGGTAAGCAAATGTCGTGTGCAGCCTCTTAAGAGCGTGAAATGGTCTGGAGATGGTTTGCTTGGTGCATTTGCTGAGTGGATCGATAAGCACCTTGGAACGTCGTCTCCGACGGTAAACTTACGCGTCAGGATCTGAACCTGTATTCTAATGGGACCGTTCCTCTCTGCTGCTTTACCTTTGGGATCCCGCGACCTGTATGCAGAACCAGAATCAGAGTCATGATCCAAGCGTGGGGTCTTGTGTGGGTGAGATCCCAACCGCTCATGATGTTCAGCTGTGAGCTCGATGACGCTCGAGCGGTGGGCGGTGAAGCCTTGGGACGTCTTTGGAAGCGAAAGAAGATTGCTCAGTATGTCCGTCATTGCAGCGTACCGTGGCTTTGTGGTGATCCACAATCCGTGCCACTACTGCGTAATGTTATTTATGTCAAGGTTAAATCCGGCTTCTTACTACTGCTTTGAGTCGAGGCAAGGCTACAGCAATGAATTGAAGGGAGGAAGAGGGCAAGGATACGTGTAGGGGCAAAGTAGGTACAGTTACTTAGGTTACACTTGGGGGGTGATGGTATAAAGAAAACAGACACATCGTTCCGAGGAAAAAAAGTGCTCGTTAACGCCGGCTACAAGCTAACTTGCAAACCAGTCCCGGAAGCACTCCGCAAGGCTATCTGCCATGGCGAATCTTTTCGGTCCGGCGCTTCCAAGGATAGTTATACCCAAGAATCACCGGGATGCTTTGGGAATGCGTGGAAATTAGGTGGGGGACAATGCGGCTCCCGCCCCTCGAACAAGGAAATGGCCCTAATGGAGACGAAAGGGAGTGGCCACTGATAGATATTTTGACTTGATCAGAGCATGACTTCCCGAATCTGCGGATAAAGAGATCAGCACCTCGGAGTCTAAGGGACGCAACGGAAGCGATGCGTCAGCGCGATGACATCGGGACGTTGACTCACGTTCCTGCTGACAATGGCACTGTTGAACCATTCCAACGGAATCCGACAAATCGGCGGCGCAATGTCCCGAAAATCCAAGCGAGCAGGTGATTGGCAATAACGGCAGGGCAAGATAGCAAGAATGGTTCCGCAATTACGTGTTGCACCGAGTACCAAAGACGTACGGCAACAGGATGATCAGTAAGAGGTAAACGCACGATGAGAAGAAACACAAGGGTATGGTTGCGTTTATTATCCATCGAGATCGAGCAAGGGAAAGAACAAGTTTGTGGCGACAACAATACGGGAGGCGCGTTCGCGAGAAAGGTATGCAGGCGACGTCCCAGAGTACACAGGGGTGCAATTCCACAAATAAAACAAACAAATTAGATCAGCGCCGCGACTTCGAGATTGGATCGGAGCACGATGCTATGGGACAAGGAATCGTGGGGAAAGAGATGAAAGGATGAGCGTACAGTTGAAAAAAAAAGGCAAGGTTGGGAGATGGGATAAAGAAAGATTAGGACTCACTCTATTGAGCAAATCAGTGAGTCGATGCTGAGACATTTCAAATAAACTGAGCGTACCTTCGACGGCAGCCATCACTACCCTTAGCATTGCAGTATCTGTCGCCGTTGTTACACTGGCAATAGCTTAGAACCGGTAAGCGAACTCGCATCCTTACGTACTGAATGTATATCTCGCGCTCTTTAGAGCGGCCTGCCTTTTGTGCGAGTCGCGAGAAGCGTTTCCTAAAGTAATCGCGTCCCGTTTTTGCGTCCCCAGGTTCGCCTTCAAAGTCCTGAGAATGAGGTGAGTCAACGTTGTACCGCAACAAGTCAGAGGTCATACCGGGAAAAAGTTTTTAATATCTGAGTGAGTAATCTTCTTTCGGAATAAATCATCCTTGTTAAGGAATAATATCTGACCGGCTCGAGTCAGAATGACGAGTATACTTTGTATAGGGCACCCCACTATTGATGTCTGCTTGAACCACTGGGAATGACATATCGAATCCCATATGGTCATCGCGTCTTGCATTTGGTTCTTGAAGGGGGGTGAGCATTAAAAAAGTCCAGAGAGGAATCACCTACGGCATCCCGGTCCTCCACGAGACATTGGTCGTAGCCACTGAGGCTGACAAGGAATAGTATACTAGTGACGTCTTGGAAACAGTGTATCCACTTTCTTCTTTCACTCTTCTGACCACCCACATCTACCATGAGCATCTCATGGTCCTTGAGCTGAAACGTAGTTTCGGTGATACCGATGGTTCGCGCTCGACATTGAACGATGTCCTGTTCCGTTGGTTTGTAAGTATCCTCAAATAGGCGATCCAGTTCTGGGAAGAAGTAAGACAAACTGTGCATGTTATTAAGTAGGCACGATCTGATGCGATGGAAGAAGAGCTTCACTTTTCTGGCAAGGCAGCTTCGTTTCCTCGTTGATAGGTTCTCTGAATGGCCTTGTCCTCCCAAAGAGCCTTAAGAGGCTCGTAATATGTTCTTGGAAACGACTGATAGGGCTGAGGATCGCGGGCATTCATGATCGTCTCGACATGGGACATGTTTTCCTCTGCGACTTCGAGGCCCATGTCTTCCATTGCCTCCAGCACATAAGCCATGCCTGTCGTTAGATTGTTGAAAACAAGTTGCCGATAGTTTTCGATCTCTTCTGCAGAGAATGGAACCCGATGGATGAGTCGCATTTGCTGTGGTGGCATGAGAAGTAAGATTGTGGGGACGAGCATTTCGAGGGGGAGATACCTTGAGAATGGTTGATTTGCCCGAGTCACCAGAGCCAAGGAGGAGAACCTATGGAGGAGACAAGAATACGGATTATGGAGGATTGCAGTAGCCCTACCTTGACCTGAGTCGCCATCTTTGCCTTTGCCTAACGTCGGGCAGATCAACAGAGAACAGGTGACTGACGGAGAGGAGGACCGACCTCCCTCATCATCTTTTCAGCTTCGCGATGCTTGCGCTTATCATCCTCAGAGACGTCCGCGAACCCACCCGAAGAAAAGCATGCACCCATGATGGAACCGTAGTAAGACAGAAAGTGGACAGAAAGAATCAAAACCAGAGCGCTAGGCCCAGGGGAGAGAATGTGACAGGAGTTGGGAGAAGCGAATAGAGTATGATGACACTGAGAACGTAGCTCGAGCCACGGGAAGAGGGCGGGTACAAGGTGGAAACAGACGAGAAAGTTTGTGACAAAGTGCACTGGGCTTGCACGCAGAGCAAACCGAGCGGGAGACTACAGCTTGGGGAGGTGGGCGGTAGGATGGGTGGCGACCAGGGAGCAAGTAAACAGCGGACAACAGCCTGCTACCAACTGCGGTGCGATCGTATGTCAGTGCCAGTGTCGAGCAACGGCCAGTTCGAACAGCATCCCGCACCTCGTTCCCTCGTACGATAACCGCCCTGGGCGTCCGCGTGAAGCGCGATGCTATCTTGGCTGAGAAAACGGGTCAACTTTGTGTACCTGTCAAGCAACGTCGTAATTATGAGTACCTAAAACGGCGCAACCGACGGGGCCAGGGAAATCCCCAGGCAGTAACTGAACGAAAGATCCTGGCGGTTGCTCGTTCTTCCAACGTGCTCTCACACTCAGCCGATGCGGTCGTCACCCTAGCTCGACGGGTTTCGTTCCCGACATCAGTCATGAGATCACTCGGACCAAGCCCGCCTCGTTCTCACAGATCGAGCTCCTCTCACGACAGGCAGTGTGAAACTCGGGTTTGGTCATCTCAGGTCGTCCCAGAACTTCCCTCAATGGCTCCGCTGACCGAATGCGATTGCGCTCAATGCGCTCGGGTGACCTTTCAGCTTCAACCTTGGATCCGAGGCCTGAAACGAACCGCCACCAAATGACCCTTGCAGGGTGTGTGATGCCGATTTTCCGGTACCTTCTGGGCCAGTCCGATCGAAAACACATGACACGGGACTCCTTGACCTCTCACCCTAGTGCGTATGCGGATAGAGCGGATTTGAATAGAGCAACGTCAGCGTGATGATCTGGTCCATATCTTCTCCGGGCATGTCTTCAGAATCACATTGAACTTCTCGACTAGGGAAAGAGTGATCTCGGGACAGATTTCAAGCTGGCACTCGATCTTCTCGTAGGATGACACTTCAGGGGTCCTGAACCTCGCAGGTGACGTCTGCCAGTGGTGGCGTCGGTAGAATAGCGTCGACTCGCCAAAGCTGCAAAACGTGCCAGATCTTGACGGGCAGACTTGCAATCCAAAGCTTGGCAACGGTCTCACCCTTTTACGTCTCGAGGTCCGACTACATGGCTCCGGACATAGGGATATCGAATGGGCCCACTAGACTTCCGCTGGGAATTGCATATCTAATTATGTGGCTGGAGCAAGGGCGGGAGGACGTGCTCCTCGGCGAGGTGTCGAATGTCAATGTCCCCATCGTGCGGAACGATGAACGCACACGCGACACCATGCAAGGAGGGTGTGGGCAGCTCGGAATCGCAGCCATTCACTGGTGAATGAAAGGAATCGATCTTCACAGTCAATTCATTCTGCCAGTGAGCAATCACTCGCAAAAAGGCACCATAATGCACAGCCACCGGTGTCTCTGGGCGTTGAACTCGACCCAAGTTCTATGCAAGGGTCCTTGACACGATCATGGGGAAGCGGTCTCACAAACGGCAAAAGACCTCCAAGGAAGGGGGCATTCAGCCACTCGGTAGCCGCACCTTCGTTGACGATGCAAACAAGGACGATGAAGAGCGTCGTCTGGAAAGCATGTTGTTTGGCGTTCCCTACGTGCCATCTGAGAAAAGCAAAGGCAAACGACCAGGGGGGAACGCCAGCCTAGTCGTCATTTCCGATGCCGAGGATGGAGCCGAGGAACGAAATCTGAAGGAGTTGGAGAACATGCTGGATTCAGACGTATGTGGCCTGCTTTCGACCAACTACTCCGCTTTGCTGAGGCGTGCATGGTCTCAAGCTGTTTTTTATCGACGATGGTGCTGGATCCTCATCAGCAAAGGCATCCGCCTCGGATGAAGAGCCCGCTGACGACAATGACAGTTGTTCAGATATTGCGGTGGGGGAAGAAACCGGTCCCCATGAACAGGAGACACTAAATGACGCTACTACCATAATCGAGCCTGACCAGGAAGCGTCTCTTGGAAATACCCTCCGGCCAAAAAGTCGCAGGGCACCCGCTTGGATAGATCCAGACGATACCAATCTGCAAGTGCCCCTCACTTCACACACTCGTCTACGGAAACTTCGCGATGCACCTGCTGAAGACACCGTGGGCGGACGTGAATATGAACGGAGGCTGCGGAGACAATACGAACAAATCAACCCGACCCCAGAGTGGGCATCGAAGGCGCGCAAAAAGCTGCATCCCAAGCGTCGGCGGTCCACGTCCGGGTCAGGGCCAGAGGACGAAGTGTACGATATCGTCCCAGACCTTCTCGCTTCGACTGGCGGAATATCAGGTGGGAAGAAGCTAAAAACGTTGACGCCAGGAATCATCTCCGTCGACCGTCTGCGTGATGCCAACCAGGCTGCACCGGCAGAAGGGGAAATAAAATCCCTTCAATTTCACCCCTCCCCACAGATCCCCGTCCTCCTCACCGCAAGCACGGACAGACGTCTGCGCCTCTTTCACGTGCGTTACCTCCCCTGCACCTCGACCCTCCATTTTCTTTCGCCTGACGACCCTCCGCCAGGTCGATGGCCTGACTAACCCACACGCACAAACGCTTCACATACCCTCACTTCCGCTGACGAACGTCATGTTCCACCCCAGTGGTTCCTCCGTCCTGCTCACTGGCCCTCGTCCTTTTTACTACACCTACGACCTCCAATCGGGCGTCTCGCACCGCTCGCCGCGGGGCTTGTGGGGCACCACATTTAGCGCCAACCAAGACCGGAGCATGGACATCTGCGCATTCGATCCCACGGGGGACGTCCTAGCCGTCGCCGGCCGCCGCGGACACATCCACCTCGTCGACTGGCGCTCTGGCGCCGCACAGGTCATCGCCGGGCTCAAAGCCAACGCCGGGATTCGCTCCCTGTGGTGGTCTCGCTCGGGCGAGGGACCAAGCGAGCTGCTCAGCCTCACCGAAGACTCCCAGGTGTACGTTTGGGACGTGCGTCAGCGGAGGTGTGTCAAGCGGTGGCAGGACGAGGGGGGCTTTGGAAGCCGTATCATGGGCGGCGACCAGCGGGGCACTTACCTTTCTATTGGGTACGTTCCTCCTTTTGTTCGTGTGTGGAGATGACGAGACTGACGCTGACGGACGTGGCTTTTTTCTTGAGATCCAACATTGGCCTCGTTAATGTGTACAGCGCAGACGGCACCGTGTCCTCCGTGGCCTCCAAGCCAAAGCCGTTGAAAACGTTGGGCAATTTGACGACCAACGTTTCGTGCCTGAGTTATAACCATGACGCGCAATTGCTTGCAATGGCAAGCAACGTGAAAAAGGACCAAATGCGTTTGGTACGTCGCATTCGCGCATCGAGCTATTGCTTTATGTCAGTTACTAACGTCGGGAATCGATAGGTCCACCTCCCGTCCCTCACTGTCTTTGGAAATTGGCCGACGACGAGTACCCCTCTGGCCCATGTCACAGCGATGGACTTTTCTGCCGGGAGTGAATACCTCGTCATTGGAAACAATCGCGGACGGGTGTTATTGTACCAGCTCAGAGATTACGGGGAGAAATGATGACAAAACCATTGCATTGGGGAAAAAAAAGTACAACAGGCACGGATGACATGCATCAAGTGATACAGGGATGGAGAGGGTGACGACAACGGGTCAAGCAGGAGGACAGGTGTGTTGACCGGTGTAACGCGTCAGTAATTCGGTATAAGCTTTGGATATCTGGAGATAGCCGGGGCCCCGCTGCATCACGATCATATTTTTCTTCGTTGTCGGACTCACCTTTTCCGCCCGTACCCTACCGTCTGGAACAAATCGACAGAGGACGGTCGAGCACTCGAACCAACGTTTCGCCTCATCCGCGAGGGAAGCGCTACACAAATCTCGCTCGACATCAGCCGAACTTGGAACGAGGAGATAACACACTGCAAGCACTCTACCCCCGTGTTGTAGGCTGTACTGAGTAACCAAAGACGTTCGTCCACCGGGTAGAGCTGTTGGCAGTTAGGAGAGCGCCAGTACAAAACGCCTAGCTGTCATAACGAGACACTGACAGCGTTTCCACTCTCCACAAGGTTTCCGTGCTCCTCCAAGACAGCAGTCGCCTGTTCCATGTACTGGATCGCCTTTAATCTGTCAGCCACAGTGCCTTGCGACAGCAGGATGGTGCATATTGATCGCAGCCACCGTGAAAACTTTTCCAGAGATAGGTGGCTGTTCCTAAGACATGCATGGAGGATACCCTGTGAAGGAGTCAGTTTCGTTGATCCTGAGGGCTCAGAGCGAGTACAATGCATACTTCGAGGGCTTCGTATAAGACTAAAGAGGGGTGTACTTGTTAGCACATGGAAACATTTGGAATCAATAGACCGTCCGTGCCATTGACTGGACAGGCTTTGTTCTCCCACTGTTGACGAAAGTCAATCCACGAACACGGTTGAATACCTGGATGCTGACCAAGATATCGCAGAAGGCCTCAAGTGTGACGAGAGTTTGGTCGTCCGTGCGTGTCGCTTCCTGTGCTGAGAGTGAGGCTCCGTTCCGTTCTCTGTGGTCATACGCGCCACCTTGATAGTAGCCAAAACATATCCCCAATCTTCAAGTTGCGCACCTGTCTCAACAGCGAAAACACGCAGTACATGCAAAAAAGAGTGTATCTGTGGCTGGCTATCGACAGGCACCTTTGAAAGCACATCCGAGAGTCGGGCCTTGCAGCCCTTTATTTCTGTCAAGAGCATTTCCGAAATTCCCTACAGGATGGTCAATCTACAAGGAGACAACAAATAATATATATAAAAACCAACGGTCGGAACGTTGTCTTGCGAGATACGCTCACGTGCCAAGATCGCTTGGCGTCTGATGTGTGAATAGGCCAATAAAACCAAAAGGAGAACCGTACCTCGGCCCGAGGTGGCAGCAAAAGAAGCGTTCGCTATATACAGGTAGGCGCTTGGTTCCACCTCGGTGACGGTTCTGGAGACATACAGTTCGAGAAGCTGCTTATAATCATTGCGGATGCGGACAGAATCACTCAAGGAAAACACCGACCTCCCTTGCGGCGTCGAATGCTTCGGCCACCTGCTCCCCTTGGTTCTCCCAATTGGAGCACCCCTCGATGGCGCAATTGTATGCCGTACGCCAGAGCCATGAAACATCTCGGATCATCATCGTCGCATTTTCGTGCGTCAAAGACTCGACCAGTGACTTGGCTAGGACGACACGTCATGTTAAGGAGGGGTCCAGTAGCATGCTCACGGACCGTGTTTGAAGTAATTGAGTAAGGTTCTCACAAGGGAACGTCTGACGACCATGAACGCCAAAGATAACGAGAAAAGAACCAACAACTTACACGTTTGCTCCAGGCTCTCCGAGGAGTTTGAGGGTCAGCCTGATAATACACCTGATCAGTGTCATGGACTCCGTCACGGTATCCGCGTTTTCGCGGAAATTTAGCGTGTCCAGCAGATGTATAAGCACAGATTGTAACAGGCCCTTCATATCAGAATCATGTGAAAGTCTACAAGCCAGAAGGAGCATCCGACGATCGAAGTCAGAAGCCTCGACCATTTCCTTGACGGCTCTGGTCGCTGATCATCCATACCCGTGAGCCACAACACGACACGGGGGATGGAAGTTACGAATTACCATCGTCTTCAAGACCTGAATAACTCATCAACCACAAAAACGTCATAACAACCGGCACGCCGCTCACGTACCCTGCCGCACCGCAACCAAAAACGCCACATAACGGGTAGTCGCGCCATTTTGGGGACAACGCTTGATCGTGGCCGTCGCTTGGGCATACTCCTTTTGTTGAAGTTGGCACATCGCAGCTTTTCGAAAGCATTTCGAAAGCGAGGAAGCGCCGAGGCTAGAGAAGATCGTATGTGTCCCACACATGAACCAACCAGCCGCTTCTACCCAGCGTGATGCGTGATAATGACGGTCACCGTATTGCCATATCAACTGGAAAGGAAACCTGAACTACGGTATGGAAAGCGGATGATAGGACACACGGTGAGACACACGCTCGCGCCAGGCTTGGAGAGCTCAATGTCAGATGCACAAATTTCTAAAGGGGAAAACCAGGGTCGGATCTCTGGTCACTAAATTCGTTCGCTGCTTGGATTATCAAGGAAATAGTTGCCTTGGAAAGATTCCTCTAGATCTTTCAACACTTTGACGTGGTCATCGCTTTTCGAACAATGAAACAACAAGAAAATGAGGAGCTTCTCGACAGAAGGAACACTTGCAGAGCAAGCCATTGCTTTGCGTAGGCAAGTTCTCGTTGCGGCAGTCACAAGATTGCTGTGGGATAAGATGTGGATCGATAAGTAAATGAGGCAGCCGAACAATGACATACTGATGGTGAGAAAGGGTTCGCAGTTCTTGGAGCATGCTTTTAGAACGAATATCAGCAAACGATATAAAAATACATGTTCGGGCTCACTCAGTAAGGTCACTCTCAGAAAAAGTCATGTTGTCGACTATTGACTCCAGAGCTACGGTGCCCGTAATTAATTTTTGCAAAGGCATCCATCAGCCGAAGAGTGCTGCATATAGCGGGGAAGATTTGCTCACTGCGAAGAATCACGGTATCTCCAGCTTTACGCCGCTTCACTACAGCCAACTTCATCCAGCGGAGTTGCTGTTGCTCGGAGCTTCCCTAAGAGCAACGTGCGAAATTCACAGATGCTGAGCTGTGCGGGAAATTGGTCCCTTACAGGTTCCACGGAAGTGTCCATGGCCGCAATAACTTCTTCAAGCGCAGCCTCCGCGCGTACTAAATTCTCCGGGTCCTGCGACGACGCCAAAAAGTACCCACGGGCTAAGAACACGAGTCGGTGGGCAATAGGTCAGGGTAGGGGTCCGCATTCAGTTATATCTACAGCTTACCCAAGCTCCTCAAAACGGATCGCTGGGCGGATGCGCTTCATCATCCAACATCCCTTAATCGAGTGTATCGGGAGACGGACCTTGAGTTCTAATAGTTCGGCCGTGGCCGAACAATCAAGAGGTTCAATTATTTGGAACGCCTGTTTCAACCATCGCAAGGCATCGTGTGCTTTGTCCCCTTCCGCAAGCGGTTTCCCACTTTGCGTACAGGCACGCAAAATCGATTTACCGATGTCAAGTAACTTGGCCACCAGCACTTCTCGCTATGGGTGATGGTGACATGTCGCTACGCTAAGGGAAACACTGTACACTTACGTCACGGATGGAGAGCAACGCCAGCTGTCTATCATTTTCTGTGCACGTCAGGATGAGCCGCGCCGCTTTACAAATGAGATCACACTGAGGTTTCGAACCAGTGATCTTATCCGCCATGAACGTTGCCAGCCCCTCATTCCTTTCCCTCCAGGCCTGTGTGCACGCCAAACCAGGATTACTATAAATATCAGCACTCCATATCCAAGAGTCTAACAGCCTCACAGCTTCCATTCTACTAGAGAAATAGACGATGGTAACCTGTGCCCTGGCATGCAGATGTTGACCCTCTGGATCGTCGATGTTTCTCAGCGCTTCTTCATACTGGACGAACAATGAGAGCCGACGGGAACGCAATGAATGAGACAATAACCTTCGCTGCGCACGCTAGAACGCAGGCAGCCGACTCGTTATTTCCGACCTCTGCGTCCGCGGTGCACAAGGTCATCGAGTATCGTACCACCTTTCCAAAACATACCTGACAGCGTAATTCCTGTCTTGCAAGCTATCTGGAGTATATGCAATAACGCTGTGATCGGGGGTGGAGCGAGGCACAAACGTTGGAAAGCAGGAACAAACCTTCGATGGAGGGCTTTGCTTCCAGACCGGCCTCCATCAATCGGAAACCCGCAAGGCGTACTGCTGTCAGGGTTAGACAATACGCCGTCTTAGACAAAGCCGAATTCCCCACACGCTGCAATGATAGGACGACAGTTACCATCTAAACCTTGGCGGAATAACCCGGAGGCGTTCCATAGGTTTACACCTTTAACAATTTGAGGAAACATTACCCACAAGAGGTTGCAATGTGTGTAGCCACCGGTACAGACCTTCCTGATCAAGCGCATCAGCGAGATAGCTCTCTTTGTGCGACTTGAGCCGCTGCTCAGAAAAAGACTGAGCTAGTGATGTAATATGATGCAGGTCCTTGACCACATGTACATCATCGGACTGGATGTCGCTCAGCTTGGGTTTGATCTTGATCAATAATTCTAGGGATGCCGCCAAAATTTTCGATCTGGGCGAGAAACGGGTCTGATAAGGAAGAACCTGCCTTGGATCTGATCGTACACGGTTTGCAAATTAGGGCCATGTCGTGGCTTTTCGCCCGGAGACATGTTGGTTCCTTACGGGAGTACTGAATCGATGGGGGCCAACATACACGAGTGCGTATTGCCGGGTGGGAACCTAACCTAGCTGCCGATTTCGTAGCGGAACCCGGGACTCAGCCGATGCAAAAATAAATAAATAAACCACTCGATTACTTATGTAATTATAACTTTGTACTTATTGTTCTACTTCCACCTCATCAGCCTGGAGAAGATGTCGGAACAAGAGTCCTCAACAAAAGAAGGGAATCTCCGTAAACTTGCCATCAGGGTAGAGCTATTTGTCTCTGGCACGCAATTTCCCCCTTATGAACGCTGTCCACAGGAAGCCCGCAGAGATGGCGTATTTGCTGGGCTAACGTCAGGCTTGACGGGAGGTACAATTGTGATCTCTGACCCACGTTTGGTGATTGCTAAATTGTTGAGAATGCTCTGCCTTACGCCCACCAGCATTGATGGGCTCGAGGCTGATGGGTTTCACTAGAAATAAAACGATCCTCTGTGGAGTTTGTGAGTTGCAACCGTTCAGATTGTGTTTTTCGTGCGTCGTGAATGTGTGCGCACTCCAGTGACGGGTCTACTCTCTGGATATCTCTTTACGCAAGCATTTGAAGCATCCAACATCTCCCGGATAAATTCTAGCTCGTTCCGCGTTGCTGGGTGAGGTGAGAAGCGGTGAACGCCTGAAATGATCGGAGGTCGATGTCACTTTGGGTACTTCAAGTTCCACATATATCAAATATTCCACTAGTAGCTGTCAGTCCGGTCAGTGCTGGAGCACCTGTCGCCCCGGTCACCATGCATAATCAACTACATCAGGTCGTCTGCTACCGGAGAGGCTCAATCTGGAGTTACAATATATTATGTATGTCACCCTGTTCTTCTACATCGGCTGAGTGGCCTGTGATATTGGCAGGAGGAAGCAATTGAGTTGGCCGTGATGGTTCGATGGGTTTGCTGTGGGATGGCACGATGAGGCTCCCGCAACGGTAAATAGGGGCACACAGCGGTGAGCGCCGTTATTAGGCTCAGTGTCCCAGGCTCAAGGTTTGAGTGGGTTCCCGATGCCTGCCCTGGACATCCTGTGCGCAGGGCTTGCCGTTCGACTGATGTGACACTCCGTCATACAACAATATTTGCGAGTCCAAATGGGGGAGCAATATCGTGTGGTCCCCGCCAAAAATGCTGGCGTGAGTCAAGGCACGACAAGTCAGGACCGACGTGTCGGTTTCGACGCGCCAGCCTTTGCCAGTGAGGTTACGTCTAACTCAAGCCTAGTGCCTTGTGCGTCCATACCGCGGATCCCGGCCGCCACGCACACTCATATCACAAGCGGAAGATCGCGATGTCAGTTCCAAAATCATGCTTCTAACGCGCACCGCGCCCATCCTGATACTCTAGCCTCGGATAGGATGTTTTGATGCAGAGCAACCGTGCAAATTTCACAGCCAAAATTAGCCCGTCTCTGGGTCACACAAAGGCCGGTCCGTTAAATCACAAGCCACAAAGGCAACTTTTGTACAGTAGCTAGGGAGTATCGTAATGTATCATGGGGATGAAATGCGTGTGAACAATGCAACGGAATGGGTACAATGCAGATGCTGAATCTATGCTAGGATGAATCGGAATGCGTAGTGGCCAATGCAGTGAAGGATTAGATAAGAAAGTCGTCGAAATGATGATGCAACAGTAATACTCATGCATTAAAATGAAGGTAGGATCAGAACTGTCTGCCATAAGACCAATGATAAGGATACACAGGTGATCCCCGCTGGGTGGATGATGCGTAAAAGTGCACGCCCGGTGGACCAGCATTTGCAAACGGGGCGGAGGGGACCACGTTTTCCCGTAAAGGAGGAAGCTGCAAGGAACTGTCTGCTGGGGAGATGTAAGAGGGCACCTCAGGGAGCTTTCGTGCCCAGATTGCATCATTGATGTGCGGCAACGGCGCCTGTCGGACATTCAAGTGACTCTCGTGGGGGCTCACAGAAGCGGACTGGATGTCAATAGGCATGTACGGCGGCGGAGGCGGATACGAAGTCATCAAGGGAGGTGGTTGAAAACGCCGTAGACGAGCCTTCCTCTGCCCTCGTTCTTGTTCTGCTTCTGCATCGATGGATGACCCAGCCAAGGAATAGTAGTATAAATTCTGAGAAAACGAGCTAAGCATTTTGCGCGCATGGATAGAAAGTACCTTACCCGTGGCACATTTACGGGTCGGTCTAAGCGATACGGAGCTATCAACGTCTGAGGTTTATTCTCGTGCATGGCAAGAAGTGGTTGAATGGACGAAGCAGTGCGCGGGTGGTGTGGGGATGAAGAAGAAAGTGACATCTTGGCGAATGATTGCAAAGGCTCGAGAGGAGAAGCGGAGCTTGGACCCATCGAGAATCCGTTCTCTGGAATGTGCAAAGTCATCCCGGTAGGCCGTTTCAAGGGCGGCAGCTCATTGAAGGACGTTGACGTTGGGGAAAACGCGTCTGCAGCCGATCGCTTCGAGCCAGGATTGGGTGACGGTGACGGTGGCGGATTAATATGCAGACGTGGCCGAGTTGGGACATTCGCCGAGGGTTGCTGGATGTACTGCAAGGGTGAAGTAGAGCGCGCTCGATACGTCGTCGACTGACACCTCGACCTGGTGGTAGCACGCATAGCAGGGGTAGAAGCCGCGGGGTGTAGACGGCGAGAGTTGCGATACCGTGCACGGGGCTTACGCCATTTCTGGCCTTCAGACTCTTTTGCCAAAACGAGACCTTTGAGTAAGTTGAGCCAAGACTCGTACTTTTTTCCCGAAACGTAAAGTGAGAAATCGACACCCAGGAGGAATTCTCTTTCCATGCGGTTGATTTCACTCAAGTCGATTCCTGATACCTCTGACCATGTCTTGTTGGTGTACGTGTTACTGAAATGCTGTTAGTATGAGCTCCAAGCTCGGCGAGAATCAGAAACCTACTCATCCAAAAACTTGTTTGCCATCATCAAGGCAGCTACAGCTATCCGGAACTCACTTCCAGGCAGACCGGCAGTAAAGCGGTTCCGTTCTTTGAGACGCCAAATGTAATGGAGCGAAAGTACGATGACAGACTGGCTGACTTGGGTTGTCTCGAGCAACTTTTGCATGAATTGCACAAAGGTTGGTGATGGGTTGAACTGAAGAGGGGACGAAGAGGATGGCGTTTCGGGAGAGTAAGGGGGAGAAGGCATTTGGGACCGCGAACGTGTGCTGGGCATAGACGAAGAAAACCACAGATAGCAGACCATTTCACAAGTCTTCTCAGCTACGAAACTGGCTGGCCGCTTGAGGGTGATATCGAACCAGTCGATAAAATGGGAAGTACTACGCGGTGATATCGGTCTCTGTTGGAAGGGTTGTTCGTCATCGAGCATGTCAGGAGAGGGCTGATTGGCGGGCCGGGGTGCCAATTTACACCAGCTGGACGCGTCCCGTGATTGGGGAGGTGTGGCTGAAAGAAATAAAGTGAGCGCGCGACATATGACGCGACGCGATGCAAAGACGCACCTGGCTGCATGGTAGACAACTGGCGATCAAAGTGGGCTATCGGAGGCAAGGAAGTGACGCGTGGGTTAGGCTGTGGAAGGAACCTCGGCAGAGCTGCAGACATGGGAGGAGTGGGGAGGCCGGTGTGTCTGGAAGGTCTGCAGGCTGTCGACCAGTGAGGGATGAGGTCAGTGGAGAGGGACGGGAGGGGCTGAGCGGAGGGTGGAGTATAGAGAGCCATGGCAGACTCGCTGGCGAACGCAGGAGGGGACGATGGGACGAGGATGCCATGATCATTTTATAAAAAAGGAGGTGTCTGAAAGGATTTGAAGGTGTAAAAATTGCGGACGTGGATGCATTCTCCGCTTAGAGACGAAAAAAAAAAAAATATGTACAGGGGATGTGCGAGTGGCAGCCTCAGCCGCCCGATGGTACGCCAAGGGCTGGTAGTCGAATTAGAAGACCCGTGCAACTGCAGCGCCTCCGACCCGCTTCGTACGCGCAACTGCCTACGCATTTAGCAGATCTTTGATTTTTTTTTCTCAGATTGACTTGTCCGTGTCAACATTTCGTTTGATTTTTACCAAATCGTCCTTCAAATCCATCCGCTACAAATCCCCTTCGGCATTCTCGGCACAGGGGACTTTCCAGGGATTCCCCATAGCCTTACCCTTATCCTCCTGCCTATTCTAGTCTTGCTAACCTAAATGCACCACGTGACTACCTACTTTGGGCTGCTCCTCCGTCACTGCCCGCGTCCTTTTGTGTTGGCCCTCCTAGCCGCTTCCAGAACCTCCCGCTGAGGGTCAGGCAACTCGACCGTGGTGGAAGACAGGCTGCCACATGTCTTCCTTCCTACAGCTTGTCTTCCCCTGAATCCAGCATCCAATTTGCTCACTTTGTTTCTAAGTCATTCCTTTCTTTTTTTAAATAAATATCCCCCGCTGAGTCAGCCGTGCCGACCTGCTGACCTTGCTGCGCCCGATGGCTCGCCAGTCGACGGACCCCTCTCTGTTGGCTTTCGCAATCGATTGACATCTCAATGCGTGTCCACAAAACGCGGTGTCGGGCCATCTACGAAAATTTGCTTAGTCACCATATACCTGCCTGGCCAACTGCTCGGCGGTATTTCGTGTGTCGAGATTTATTTTATTATTTTGTATTGACATGGTTCGACTAGATTAGGGCGACACGAAGACGAATAGAGCGGAGTGACCCAACGCGTGACGGGACGCGCTTTTTTGACGCGTCCAGAATCAGATCATTCACGCGATGAGTTTGTGATCACTCGCCAACTACCGATACCGGTTCACGCTGCTCACGCCCACAATTCCTAATCCGAATCCATAGTGGGGGTCCATTGTCTCATGCGGCTGTTCCTGTAGCTTCTTCTCCCTCCGGCTTCCCCGGTTTATTTGCAACACCCGACTGCATGCCTTTCTGGCCCCGCGCCCGCGCGCCCAAGTCTTTATTTCCGCGCTACAATATCATTGGGCTGTGGCTCTTTCATCCGTGGTCATGGTTTGTCCCCCTCTCACACGTAAACCCCGATCTGGTGGCTCCTCAACCTGCTCCGCTCCAATCTACCTTCAGATCATAACTCATTTTTAGCGTGTTCGGTAGTACTAGTTTAGGAGCTTTTCTATCGCCACCACAGCAACGGCATCCTCCCCTCGGCCAAGACAGCATTGTGTCCTGAACCCCAATCTGTCAGGTTCAACTAATTCATTCTCAACCTGATCTCACTCGCATGGCCTGCACGCCAGCGACGCCACACGGGAACCTGTCTCATGATGACATACTCATCTGTTCTTGCACTCCTGTCGACTCGATCGTGTATTTACACCCCGTCCCGAGTCGAGCACATGATTTTCCTATCCGTCATGTCTGTCCCGTTCAATTGACCATCCTTCTCAAGTCCGCCGCGTGAAATTCTGCATTCAATCCGACCCTGTCTGAAACCTCATCCAGACGCACCCTTGTCTAGAGAGACATGACGTATTGTTCTCGGATTGATTCCGTAGCAAATTCCCTACTGAAAACCCAGACCCTGACTAGTAAGGAAGTTGACCCGTGAGTGGACAGCTTTTCAAAGCATACGATCCTGCCGTTCTTGTGTTGCTCGCACGAACGCTGGCAACCCAGGTACCTGCATGTTCCCGTAAGTAAGATGCTGTCCAATCCGCTCGCTGCTGTGGTTGCGACCGTGCCGTCGCCGCATCATCATAATACCCTTTGGGTAGTGATGATATAGCTGGCGAGCAGCGAACGCCCTATCGGTCTCTGAGATCAAATTTTCTGCTTTGAAAGCTCGCAAATCTAATTTGCCGGCGTTTGTACTGTCGCTTTATCAAAATACACTATATCCTTCATGCGGCCCGTGGACACGATGCGGCTTTTGACAGCTCGCCAAACCATTGACGATCTTTGTTCCACAGGGCGAAAATGGAAGTGAACCGCCAGATGGTAATAGTATGTAGTAATCGACTTTGGTTCAGACAACAACCGCATCGGTATTTTTGAATTTCCCAGGTTGCGACCGTCTCCATACTCGTTTCACGTCTCGACCCTTTCTGTCTACAGAACTTACTTACCGATCACGTGGTGCTACGGGATGCGGCACACCAAGTACTCACCCTGGTATGGATGCACCTGAATGGGTCAATGATTTGTTGTTTTTTTCCGACGGTGAAGCTAGGTGGATCCGGTTGCTGACAGGCAGGCGAACGCGCGGGTACATGTGCCACTGTCAGCGCCCCGAAACAGATTAGTCCATATGTACTTGATTGCAAGTATAGTACTATGGACCCGCCGATGCGCTCGGCCGCATCGAACATCAACGTTGCTGGGGCGGCTGCACTTGCCTCGCACGTCTGAGAGGCAGACCTTGTAAGGAATTGGGGTCAGGAAAGGCAAACCTGTGCCTGGCATATAGCCACAAGTTGCACGACTTTACTTATAGATAACCAAGGGCAGTAACCCCTCGTCATGCTCATAGGTAATAATAACGGCGGCGGTACCACATGCGGATATCATCGATTTCTCTTTAAGGGCAGCTTGCCGGTCCGGCCGGAAGAATTCGCCAGGGGCATCTAAGGATAGCTAGAGCAAGTATTGCTTACCCTGCACTTACGCCATCTGCTAGTCGCAACTCTGATCGTCAAAGAAAAGCGTTGGCTATTCGCATCAAGGTGGCAGGTAGGTGCGGTGGCACCTCGCCGGTTACAGGCCGTTTGCCATGGGATGCGTTGCAATGCCCCTTCTGGTGGGGCACGGGCAACGTCACCCATCCGCGCCATGAGTACAGGAACGCTTCGCATGGATCAAAAGGGAGGGGTACTATAGAAAGGACGAACGTTATACACGTTGAGTATTTTAATGACAACATCTGATTGGGCGTCATCTCGCACTGTGAATCGGGGAATTGGGCCATACTCTCGCTACCTCTTAGGCTGCGCTGAATCCCCATTTGTAGGTTCCCGTTATACGGTTTTTAGGTGTCCAGAAGAATCCCGCCGCCAATGTATTGTGGTGAAAAATAGAAGTTTGCCCAAACAAATCGCACTTGGGATTTGAAAGGCTTCAGCGGCCATGTTCAGAGTTTCGCATAGCTCTTCTCTCGGATTAGTATATAGCTACTCAAGCATGCGAATAGTAGCTCTTCCACAGCTTGGTTACATAGGTGTCCTTGGGTCCTGTCAATCGTCAAGTCAACAGCCCAAGAGGCACATCACAGGAGGTAATAGGCCAGCCCTTTGTCAGGCCACCGCGGGCCAGCCTGGATCTCCACGTCAATTGTCCGTGCCGAAGAGGTTAATGTGTGGCGGCCCGGTGAACCACAGCCTTCCCCAGAATGTCCAGGCCACGGCTTCCCCGGAAAGGTGATCGAATTAGGTTTCTATCCGGTTCGTTGAAGGAATTTTGGGGCACTCGGTGATGGATGGCGGCAAAAAACGTACTAAGGTTACTTGGCCGCAAATGGGGGTAGACACGAGTGGTGCCAATACCGCGAGCTCGCATGCCCATGGCCTCCCGCTTTTGGACTCGCGTGTACTACTACTTACCGAATGGCGCGGCGCGGGCGGCGTTGATGGAAGCCGAAGAACGAGCGAGCGTTGCATTCAGGCAAAACTTCATTGAACCTGCTCAAATGGTGCAAAGCCATCGGGAGTACCACCACGTTACCTTTTCCCTGAAATCCAGTAATACCGCCTCAAGGCTCCTGCGACATGTTACAGCACACAAAGTTCCGACCACGTATGTGGCAAAGATGCGGTAATGATTCCAGTCCTGATAGATAGCTTTGACAGATATAGGTCGCGAGCATCGTTCCAAAGCGGCCGTAAAGTTACGGCTAGCCCAAAAGTAACTAATATGAGAGCACGACAAACGTTTGACAAGTCTCCGTTTCATAAGTACCATCCGTGCCCAATCATGCTCCACTGCGGACGCCCGTCGACGGCGGATTGATGGCTCCCATTGGAAGCGACCGAAACCCACGCACTCCTGCAATTGGTCCGCGGAGACCCAACCCTATTTCACACTGATCTTGGACCGTAAAAACTGCACCTTCTAACCCCTCTCATTGCCGGTCGGTACATGATGGCACCTATGCCTGTTACCCCCCAAACTGATGGACTCGTATTGGCTAAATTGCCCGGGTCCATGTCGCGTAGACAAAAGAGGACCGGAGTTGTTTGGGGCGTCATGTTAGACACTGGGTTTCATTGTCGATCCGGTGGTGTTCATTGCGCTTACGAGCGGTGGATGAGCGCGAGAACAGAGGCAAGGCAAGATGACGTGGACTTGTCCGCACGCTCCACTTACCACCCGGATGGTTGCCAGACGATACTTGTGCGGGGCAGAGGCGGATTGATGCAAATATGTAGCTAGGCGAAGCACACGATGGCGCTGTTAGAGTGGAATGACGAAGACGTGCACACTGGCGGTAAAACCATGCCCGAGTGGTGCATCAAACCAGGAACCACTGCAAATAGATCCGTTTGAAACGGTTCTAACGGTGGACGGAGCGTCGAGTGCAGCGGTGTTGAGCGTCTTGAACTTCAAGAACGCACATTGCAATGCATTTGCCAGGCATGATCGTGTCCGTGGCGTGGGAGTAATGACGGTCGAGCCCAGTCCTGTCGTTGTCCGCCACGCTCAACCAGATCTTATACTCGGGCAGGTCGCCCACATCGCTAACAACGACGTCAAGGCCAGACTTGCTTGCAAGGAACTTTGACGGCGACCTAGGTCACCATTCTACCATCAATTCATAGTTTTCTTTATTGACTCTCGTTCCTTCTTGCTCTCTTTGTTCACCTCTGCACAACAGCAACTACGTTCATTGCAGCGCACGGTCGCATCATTCAAAACAGCCAAGATACCCGCCTGAACATTGCCATTCGACATCACCGTCATTCTAGACTTGTTCTGGCGCATTTGAACCATGGGAATTTCGTTCGGTTCCTTCGAAGGCGTTTGCAGCACTGCTGCCCTCGTCATTTGCCCGCTCCTGGGCAACTCCGGTCAAGGCATTGAGCCTTCCTGCTACTCTCGCAACGTGCAGATTGGATCAACACTGATATTTCAGCCTTGTGAGTTCAACGTGTTGCCCAACCGTTGCCCGTCCGCCTGAAGCTGCGCTTTCGTCAGCAACATGTTTTGTGCACATCGTTGCCATATGCATGACTGCAATCATGATCTACCACATTCGCTCAAAGTACACAGCAGTTGGTCGAAAGGAGATTGTCATGTTCTTTTGGATGTATATGCTCATAGAGCTTCTCGCCATGTTCCTTGATTCGGGAGTGATACCAACCGCAAACGTCAGCTACCCTGTAAGTCCAACATACTTCCGCTGTCCAGGGAGCAATTTAACCAATGTCGTCAGTGGTTCGCCGCAGTCTATACAGGATTAGTCGCCGCGACATATTGCTGCCTTCTGGTCAACGGGTTCGTTGGCTTTCAATTTGCGGAGGATGGTACACCCCTTTCATTATGGGTATGTCCTGACGGGGATGTGGTGATAACCTTTCTCACGCCCGCCGCAGCTTCTCCGATTATCATGCCTTGCTGTCTTTGGCGTTTCATTTTTCGTCGCCATTGCCACATTCAAATCGTTCGCTTCCTTTTCTCCAGCGAAGCCAATGGCGCTGTTCGTGGTATACCTGATCTGGCCCATCCTGTGTGTTGCAATCTACACGTTATCTCAGCTTATTCTCGTTTTCCGGACCTTGGATGATCGATGGCCGCTTGGTGACATCATCTTTGGCATCGCCTTTTACACGATCGCACAGGTCCTTCTCTTTGCCTTCAGCGTGACAATATGCAACGCTATCAAACACTATCTCGATGGTCTATTTTTCTTCACGCTCTGCGTGCTTCTGAGTGTAATGATGGTATACAAATATTGGGACAGCATTACTGTAAGCCGGTTCAACTTCGGTTGAAGTCACAGCTGACCAGCTTCACCTATAGCGCGAGGATCTCGAGTTCTCGGTCGGATCCAAGGCAGCCGTTTGGGAAGTCAAAGATCCGCTCTTGACGGCCTCCGCAGGGGACTATGACGAGGACTCCACCAGCAATCACCACGGCGGCGGCACGGCGGCAAGCCTGGTGGGTGGAGTCAGTGGAAACCAGTATTACGGTGGAAAGGGTGGCTATCCACAAGGTGGCTATGGAGCTCCACAGGGCGGCTATACCCAGCAAGTAGTCTATGGTGGCGCACAGCGAGGTTACCCACCGACTTCAGAGAGATATTGAGTATGAGGTGAGGGACAGGGCATGAACGATTCATCAAATTGGTGTTGGTTTGCAAGGACAGATCGCAATAGTACGGTATTCTCATCTTATGAACGTTAGCCTGAGTTATTCCATTGCATTATCGGATTACTTTGACGTAGATCGATTGCTCTGAGAAGGCGATCTCATCGACCGTGGTCGAGTTGGTTACGCTGCGTTTTTGAGCAGACGAATTAACATACTGTACACACTGCACGTTCCTCTGGAGCAACGAGAAATCAGAGGAGGGTGATGGTGACTTGACGGTTCTCTCCAAGTCGCTACTCAGTTAAATAATTTATTGGACGAACGCTAGGTGAGGTAATTGACATTGCCACTCTTAGGAGTGTTCAACTCGTTCAGTGACATGTCCTTCATAGGACCACACATTCCGGGGCATCCTCTCCCCACTGCCTCTGCTACTACAGGAAACGACACCGCAGAATCGGACGAGGACGATTATGCGCCTGCGCTCCCTCCCGAACTCGCAGCTGCGCGCAAAGCCGCTGCACCATCGTCCGAGCCCACCCCAGGGCCCTCGACACGCCGTTCGCTGCCCCCACCCCCACCACCGAAAAGAGTAGTCGGACCCGCACTCCCGAGCGCGGGACCCACCGCCGGCGACTATCCAGACTCGGACTCGGACTCAGACTCGGACGTCGGTCCACAGCCTCTACCCGTAACCACCCTCGCAACACCATCCTCGGAGAAATCCGGCGTCGAGGAATTCCTAGAACGCGAGGCCCGCCGACGCAAGGCCGTCGAAGAGGCCAAACAACCCAAGAAACTCGTCCGCGAAGAATGGATGCTCGTCCCGCCGAAAGCGGGGGACCTCCTCGGCTGTGCGTGTCTTTTCCGTTTCGTTTGTTTGTCGTTTTTTCCGCCGTTGCCGTTTTCTCGATCGTGTTTCGTGCGTGCGTGCGCCGACTCCCTCTCCTCGCTTGCTTTAGCGCTCGACCCGACTAAGCTGAAGCCGCGGCAGTTTGGACGTGGTAAGGCCCCTGCAAGAGATTCGGACACGTCACTCTGGACGGAGACACCCGCTGAACGGCAACAACGGCTCGCGGACGAGGTTTCGGGCCGGAAACGGAGAGCGGTGAACGCGGAGCCAGTGGAAGACGAAGTAGAAGCGAGCAAACGACGGCGAAGAGACGCCGAGATACGCAAGGGCGTGGAGGAGCACACGGTCAGTTATGTTCCTTGTTGCATTCATGCTGTCGTTGGCTCATACACTGTTTCGTGCACACAGCGCAAGGCGCGCGGGCCTGCCCTCGTCGACGTGCACATGGAACGCGAGTCCCAAAAGAAAAAAGAGGGCGACGAGCCTCCGTCTGCCATTTGGGACCACGCACGGGATATGTCGCTTGGCGGACGTCTCATGGATGACAAACAACGGCAGAAGCTGTTACATGACGCCAAAGGCCTTGGAGATCGCTTTGGCACAGGCAAGAGTGGGGGATTTCTGTAAAAAATAACGCCCCTCGTCACCACGACGGGTGTTGCGGCAGTCTGACCAATCAATTTGCTGAATCTAATATGCTGTGTGACTTCAAGCCTCAAGGTGTCGAGTTCGGACCGCGCGGTCACTCGGGAGTTGCACATTTGACTGGCGTAGTGCAATACGACCGACTGGCTACTGTTGCCACACTAGCCATCAAAATCCCGCATACTACGGAGTAGCAGACTGGCGTATGGCGTAAGTTTCATGTCCGGATGACTGAGATGAAAGTGGTCCGTTTGCTAGCGCACCTGTAAAGCTGTACGCATGTAATCCCTCATCACCGGTACGTCTCAAACAGGGTCATACGCATACGTATCAATTCGGAGATCGGACGGGGTAACAGTGGAACGCACGTCGACCGATACCAACGACGCCTGCAGCGACGTTTTGCATGCACTGTCCTCCATTAGTCGTCAAGGGGAACGGATGACCTCCTTCCATGTAGCGCACACGTCACTACAGTTGATTACTCACGACAAGTAAGCTTGACCCACTGAAGCGCGACAAGCAGTAATTTTCCTATTCTATTTTTTGTGAAAATAAAGAAAACGTGTCAGCTCCTGAAGGGACCGTTGTCAGATCTGATATGCTACGAATCGCGACTACTGCTGCAGCCTGATCGTAAATTCGGCGACAGACTGACAGATTTCTGCTTCACATTCTCCGTCGGATGGGATTCGGTTCCGAATCGGCTGAGGGGCGCAGTGGAATATTCTGGTAAGTGTTGTTTGGACGCGACGACGTTGGTGCCAGCAGGGAGGCTTGGCAGGCATGCATCAAATAAACCCCGGCGACGTTTTTACGCAGGCTCCACAGGCCAATTCAACTATACCTTCCCGGAACTCGAAGTAGAACCGTCTATTCATTAGTGCGATTTCCATGTTAATAAATTCGTTCGTGAAATATCGCATCAATAATCGCTGAATAGAGTAGTCTACAATTACCTGAGAATTAAATTCTAAAGCCCGGAAACATGATGGCTAAACAGGATGACATACGCTGCATCACATTTCCTCGCGCAGAGCGCATCGACCTGTTGTAAATGAGATAGGAACGCTACTCGGGAGTCAGTGGGGCCAGTTTCCGCGCAATACGCCCATAGATCCGTCCGGGCAATGTGAGCACCCTGCAGGTCGGCGCCAGATTCCAGCTCAGGGCAATGGCTCCCGACTGCTCGAAAGTTTGTTCAGATGGATGTATACGTCCGTTCCAAACCCGTCCATGGAGATGAGCCTCAGATCACCGCCGAAGTATCTCGCATACTATACGCATCCGGGAAGAAGTGAGAGGTTAATGCGGGTGAGAATCAGAGGACGGAGATGGTGAGGTGACGAACCAATCGAGAGAGTGGGAGGCCATACCCGAAACCTGCCATCGGTGCTTGGAAGTCGCTCGCGTGAAAGTCTTGGTCGATGCTCTGTCCCGCCATGGTCGTGTACATATATGTCCAAATGAGCGGGATGGCACTCCTCGGAATACCGCCCCCTTCGTCTGAGATCTTGATCGTGATATCTTCACGCCCTTCGACCACAATGACCTTGATAGGTGGATATCCACGGAAATCATTCCTTTCGCCGGGAGATTCCTTCTCGACATGGTCTTCATACTCAGCGCCGAATCTCTCCACCACAGCTCTCAACGAATTCTTCAGTAGCTCGAAAACGATATGGGACAGATGTCCGGGAACGTAAGGAAATGCGAGATCGGCAGGACAGATGAGTTGGACAGGCGGTCCGCGGAACATGGCGTAGTGTTCTTCGCAAACAAATCGAGCATTCTCGATGGCTTCCTGGAGGATGTCGTGCACATTCTGGCATGTGCAGGGTGTGAGATGTGGGGCGGAAGGGATAGTAGGAGAATAAAAACGCACGGCCTTTGTACAAATAATGCCTACATAATCCTTGTGTGGCTGTTGGGTATTCAATGCTACGTCTTGATGCAAATTAACGACACCCCCAACACACGGAGCAAGGAGCCACTCACGTTGCCCGATCAAGAACCGTATTCCAATTCGCGACATGTAGAACCTGTCCAGCCATGCCTGCACCTCGTCTCCACCTTGGCCATAGTCCGAGAGCCCTAGTCCCATGCCAGGCTTAATTCCCTTTACCCTCTGCCATTCCAAGACACCTTGTGCGACAGTGGTGACAGTCGGGTCATGTCTACGCTTTATGGCTTCCAGCATCTTGGTGAATCTGGTGTTATAATCATGGACTTCGGGCGGATAGATATTTGGCGGGGTTTGTGCATAGTAGCTGCAGGCATGATGAGTGTGACGGAGGAAACCTCACGAAGGGAACATGGACTAACCTTCGTTCGATGGGGACGCGCAGCTTCACGCTCCCGTTGCGGAATCCACATGCCCCGTTGCTCCCGTACGGTCCGCCTGTTCTGCTCGCGTAAACATCCTCACTATGTGCTGTTCCACTCGCAGCTCCATGCCCATCGAGGTATGATGTGACGAGGGAAGGGTTTGGGATGCTCTCGAGGAGGTGAGTATTCTTATCTTTCTCCCCAGAGCGAGAAAACAGCGACCGACGTGCAGCGGGAGACAGCGCGAGGGGCAGAAAAGTGATCAATTCCTGCAAAGTGCACTTCCAGTTTCAGCAACGAGCGCATACATGACATCAAAGCCAGGCAGTTTGCGTAGAGCATTCAATGGCGGAGTATTTTACAACGCACCTCGAAACTCTGAGCATACCAGTTCTTTACTTTTCGTATGGACGGCATCTCACTCAAGTTGTGCGGGAGTTCATCTAGCTCTTTGACACGATGTGCGAGACGGACTGGTAGTTCATCTTGGCGTATAAATTGTCACGAGCCAATGGTTAATCGCGCTGAATATCAGGTCGAATGGTCTCGTGAACGGCTCACCCGCTAAAAATTGGCTGGCCCTCAGAAGCGTCCCTTGGCTTGGATGTTGCCCGAAGAGGGCCATTTGTTGAAGGGAGACTGAAGCGTAGAAAAATATCGTCAGCACAAGCAATGGAAATGAGAAAGACGTGGACAACGCGTCCCGTGTCAAGAAAACGCGTAGATGTGGTCTGTATGACCGCAGAAACAACCATCGATTCAAAGACTGTGTACCTGGCGCTACCGTACCGGATGAAAAAAGCCTGCTGAATACAAGCAAAGCGAGACAGCTTAGGAGTGGCAGGTGCTCCCCGACACGAAGGATTCGACGATAGGGGTGCATATGCAGACAAGGATGGCAAGGGAGAAGGAAGAGACGACAAACCTCCTGTCTGAGGAAAGGACGCGAAGTGGTGTATCTTGCTCCACAGCGCGGGCGAGATGCGGAACGCAGCACTCATGATGACTAGGATGGTCGCGTGACGATGCTGAACGAGAGGTCTAATTATCAGAGGCAATTCTACAGAAAGCTCGTGAATGGCGTCGACATATGTCTTTGTGTCGTCAAGGTCGTCCAACGAGAAGAACGGGTCAACGTCGTGGCATGAGTGCAATCAGATTTAAGCTTGCATCGCTCGAGACGAAGATCAATGTGATTTACCAAATCACGTGAGTGTGTATCACGCCACGAGCTTGTTCGATCCATATTACATAATCATTCATCATGGCGAGTCCCATCGTCACCGGCCCGGCTCGTTTGGCTTTGCAGTCCCTCGATGGGGACGAAATCGCATTCTTGCAGAGCCTCCCAAAGGCTGAGCTGCACGCTCACCTTCACGGGTCCATCCCCCTCCGCACTCTGCGGCGTCTCGCGACCAACTTTAGTCCATCACCAGACATCGAAGCCGGAGTCGCAACCACCATCGCGCGACTCCAGTCCGACGTCGTCCTCACAGAGATCTCGGATTTCTTTATGCTCTTCCCCGCCATATACGCCCTCATCGCCACGCCCGCTGCTCTGGCAGAGGCCACGCGCGACGTCCTGGAAGCTTTCCTGGTTGAACAGCCCCCTCCCTCTGGGTTTTCTTTTCAACCTGCGGCAGAATGCAGCTATCTTGAACTCCGCTCGACCCCTCGAAAGACGTCCCACATGAGTAGAGAGCAGTACCTCCTTGCCGTACTCCAAGAAGTCCGCGCTTTCCCCGGCCGTGCCGCGCTCGTCGTATCAGTAGATCGTCGTATGTCTGAAGTGGACATCGAGGAGTGCGTTGATCTCGCCATCAAACTGCGCAGACAAGGAGAGCCCGTCGTCGGGCTTGATCTGTGTGGCAACCCTCTCGAGGGTACCGTGGATAAGTTCGAGAAGCACTTTGAACGGGCGCGAGAGGCCGGACTAGGGCTGACCGTCCACATCGCAGAGGTGAAACCCAATGGGCATTCCATCGAGTCGTTCGCCCTCCTCTCCTGGCACCCAGATAGATTGGGACATGCGACCTACCTTGAAGAGCCGCAGCGAGAGATATTCTTGGCAGACATACCGCCACCAGACATGGAAAATCCTCAGATACCCCCTCCGAATGGCCTGGTGCCTGATTCGACACCCGATCATCATAGGATTTTCTATACTTTATGGAAGAAGCACGTACTTTTACTTTCCCGGAGGTACCAGGAAGCAGGGTTTCACACTGATTCCCAAGACGATACCGGTGACCGTACGGCACGCGAAGTCGTAAGAGAAATACAAGCTCTCAGACAATTGGCAGGGAAGCAGTACAAACCGTGCATCGAGATATGTATCAGTTCCAACTTGTTGTGAGTGGGGGTTACTCTTCTGGTGACACTAGGCCCGAGCCTCCCTCCCAGGACCAAAACCGTTCCACGATTGGAAGAACACCATATAAGACACTACCTCCTAAATGACCACCCGGTCGTGATATGTGTATGCACATTGCCTTGTCATCGTTCACCGGAGCTCAGACTTCTGCAGACGGACGATATTCTTCCTTTCAGGACGACTCTGCTCGCGGAATATGCCTTTCTCCTGGCCAAGCCTCCACATGGATTGGGCCTTGGCTGCGGCGAAGTTCGGAAAATTGCCGAGATGGGCATGAATGCTCGTTTCATGAAGGAATAGCACACGTGTTTGGTCCTTACCCCTGTAGAACATGTGGGCTTGCGACGGTAGCACCAGCAGTGATAACCCCGAGGATGTATGATTGGTTTTGATAGACACGTACGAAAATAGCTTAACAAATGGTAGGAAACGGCTCACCCATCCTTGCTGAAAGCTGCACGACGGGGGATTCCGGATCATCATCCCATTACTCGACCGAGTAGTGAGAGGCATGCGTGAAACATTTTACTGGAAATGACTAGCTCTAGTCGACGACAAGCCCCATGCAGTAAACGGTCTCTCAGATGCCACGTCCACCTGTAACTTCGAGGGTGTGACCGCTCACGTACGATGCCAGTGGCGACGCAAGGCTGACAGAATTGCGCAATTCAGCATCCCATCTGCGGTCGAAGTAAGACACTCACAAAAGCATGGCCGCGGCAGCCTCGTCTGGCGAAGCCCCTCTGCGGAGTGGAATGTCCGCATACGCATTGACGCTCTCCGCCGCATGCGCCTGCGCAGCCGGAATACCGAGCGCGACCTTCTTGCCATCAATCTCGATCGTCGCCCCATCTTCCTTGGCTGCCGTCAATCTACGTTTGTTCAGCATACACGCGCTCTAGCGTTGCATCGGAGGAAGAGGTACCTGGTATGTACAAGACCGTACGCGACGGTGTTGGCGCGAACGCCAAAGGGACCCCACTCTTTCGCAACCGTCTTGGTAAATCCGATCACTGCAGACTTGGCAGCGGCATAGTTGGCCTGGCCGACGTTTCCGTGGAGGCCAGAGGTCGAAGAAACGTTGACGATGGAACGATTTGCCGGTGTTCCGCTCTGCTCAACCATGTGGGGACTCGGGTCTGTCTCCTGCGGGTTACGAGGACGGCTCACCTTGACTCGGAAGTACGGGGCAGCTGCTCTGATGAGGCGGAAGGGAGCACGCACGTGAATCTTCATGATAACGTCGAAAGTGTCGTCAGGCATGGTGTGAAGCATCTTGTCATACGTGAAGCCAGCTACGTTGCAGTCATGAGAATCACCTTTGCGCATCCCAGACTGTGTCGTACCGTTGTTGACGATGTGGTTTATTTGACCGAAAGCTCTAACGAAATGAGACCCTGAAGCACCCCCGAGCATGTACCATGACGAGAGCCACTCACTTGACCGTAGCCTCTACGATCTTTTGGGGAAAGTCGTCCGCACCGACGTCCCCAGCGACAGCGATCGCTTCCCCTCCCGCGATTTTGATCTCCTCCACGACCGCAGCAGCCTTGTTAGCATCGATGCTGGCATCGCAAAAGTCAGCGACGGCATGTAGCGTCATCCCGAACACGACCCAAGCTCACTCGCTGACGACGACTTTGGCACCCTCTTTGGCGAACAGCAGTGCTGCACTCCTTCCTATGCCCTGTTCGACGACAAGGAACGTCGGTGCACGCTCAGCGTTGACCTGTAGGTCGGCCACGCACCTGTCCGGCTCCTGGAGTCCGAACGTCTAGTCCCGGCCGTGTACACGAGCGGTGAGCCACGCACCTGTGATGACGGCGACCTCGCCCGCCAAGAGGCCACGACCGTAGGCATTGCTGATGTGTCCTGAGACCTGTGCGAGACGGTTGGCCATGGGTGAAACAGTTGTGCTGGCAGAGGGAGCTACGTGGATAGTTTATGTGAGCGGCGTCCAAGCGAACCCGGGCCGATTCAAGATGCTCCGGAATGTGCGAAATCACTCGACACCCGCTCGAAATCAACAGTGGGACGATCATTGAAATCAGTCAACTACCGGTCGTGACTAGGAGTGAAATCGTCCAACGACCAGCACGGAAACACTCGGGCTGGCTCTCGCGAGAACGTTGACCGGGTGACCCACGCGACGACTCATTCTACACTGTGATTAGCTCTAGCTAGTGTCCCGCTACCCCCGATGCCAGCACCGCGGGCAAGCTCGGTTTACCAGTGATGTGACAGCGCCCGAGTGCGCCGTTAGAAGAGATGCGATGATGCGCCCGTACTATCTTATCGTACTACAGGTCGCCCGTGAGAACACGTCAAACTCTCTCTTGCCGGCACCTCCGCCTCTTAATTTTGCATCCCCTTCTTCTACCCCCATCTCCCTTCCCTTTCCCCTCCTTTTCTCCCCTTTTCTTTTTCTTTTCTTTTGCGCGATGCAACCCACCAACTCATCCGTTCGTCGCGTCTTGACCAAGGTCATGCATTTCCTCGAGGCCCTTTCATCAAAACTACAGCCGAGATGGTATGTGCGATCCCAGCCTCGCTCGCATCTCCTGACGAGCCTTCCCAGCAGCCGCGCCGCCCCCGACCTGCCAGTGACACAATACATCCACTCTCCTGCACACGACCTCCCCTACCTACCATCAGAGATCTGGTCGATGATCCTCCGCGAAGCGACACTCATGTTTCTAGATCCCCTTGATATCTCCCTCGGTCTCTCGTTCCTCGAATCTCCCTGCTGCGCTAATGACTATTACGCTACCATGCGCGCAAAACGTGACTTGGCCCTCGTCAGCAAGGCGTGGAACAAGTACGTGCAAGAGTATCTATTCGAGTTCGTCTGGATAAGCAGAGCAAGCCAGGCCAAAGCCCTGGCTTTGACTCTACTCACCCAGTTCATCAATGGAAAGCCGTCCAGCGGCCTCTGGATTCGTCGGCTACACATGGAGACACCCACCTTGAAACGTTGCGCAACCGACGACATCCGAACCATTCTTGATTACGCGCCACATCTAGTCGTCTTCTCCGACCATCATGCCGTGCGGTGTACGCGTTACCACGAGTTCAACGACGTGCGATGGTCCCCAGAGCAGATGGTCTCCGCGCTTGCCAGTCCCGACAGCAAACTACGCAGGTTGTCTCTCACAAACTACAGCGAAGACCCCTTTCCATTTTATATCTCGCGAACCCTGAAACAAACAGCAGCCAACTTGGAGTATCTCGAGCTTTCCTCATCGAGCGTCCCCGCAATCTCGGGACGAAAAGTCGTAAAAACGCTTGCCGTTTCGTTTCCCGTCCTGCAGTCGCTCAAATTAACCCTGGACAACACGACTTTTGCAGTGATCGCAAAGTGGGAGATGCCTAGCTTGCGAAACGTGTCTGTTGTGTCTTCCGATTTCGGCTATGCTGGCCAGGGGTTCGCCAATTTCTTTGCTGCTCACGGGAAAAAAATCCATCAACTAGAGCTCGGCCACTCCTCTTCGCTCGTCTCTGAGCACCATCTCTCCCTCCAGCCCCGTCCCGTTCAGCAAATTCCCCTTGCGGAATGGTGTCCAAACCTGAGAGAGTTCATCTGCTCTGCCGACGCAGAGTGGAATTGGCGAAGCCCGGACTGGATTGCACCTCATGTCTTGCTTCCAGCTCATTCTCGTCTGGAATTCATCGGTATCCGCGACATCGACAAACGTCTCCTCGACGATGCCGAATCATTTCCATCTGATGTCGAAGACGACGCCCCGTTCTTTCCACTTGCGGAACAAATTTCATCTCTCCTGTTCAACGACGCGTTCCCTTCTTTGCGATACATACGCGATCTTAGCCGTGCCTCGCACTCGATGCGCTCTGGCATCCGTCCGCAGATGCGGATTTTGAAATTCTGGTCCAAGATACTCGCGCGTTGCGGAGAACGCCAGGTCTGGCTCGAAGATTTTCGCGGTGTCAATGTCACCCTGCGAGACCTCAAACGCGCAGGACTCGCGGAAACGTAAAGTGTCGTATTCATCTCTTCTGCGGCCCGCTGGAGTGGCCTGTTTATCATTTCTTCCAAGGACTCGCCCGCCTTTGAATCATTTATGCACGCCGCCTTTTGTCGCCTTTTCCCCGTCCCCAGTGTATATTGCCCCCCTCCCATCACACTGTAGCAATTCGTCACATGCATCTTCGTCACCATCGTCTCTTTTGTTCGCGTTCATCACAGAGCATTATCACCTTGACCAAACGAGTACCAACTCACAAGCATCCGCGTTCCGTGCTAACCTGGAACCGTCCTCTCCTTTATTTATACCTGGCTTCTTATTCTTGGTTGCGTGCGGTTGCCACGGTTTGACGTTCACCACCTTCGTGTTGATTGTCCGCCTTCGGTTTATTTCGTCCTTGTTGGTTCATACTTTCGAAAGGCATCGTATCTCCATCGAGCTGGAGCTGGACATTTCAGCGCTATCGCCCGGTATAGCACTTTCCTAGTGTATACATTGGTACCCCTCGCATTGCAACTTCAGGGTTAATAAATCATCGATTTCGATAGCCGCTCTCGCTGCGATCGTTCTCTCTTCCATACATCTCAGAGTCCCGTACGGCGTCACACTGAGCTGCCAACTACGACCTGGGCTCTTCAGCGTCGTCGCGACCCTTTTTCACAGATTCGCTTGATAAGCACCCGTCGTTTCGGACGTCAGCATTTCAACGATGGTATATTTCGCCAGCAGCCCACGCAGACATCGCATGCTGACCACGGTTGAACGTTGAAGCAGGACGCCAACATCGAACAGCTCGTCCTTTCCGGCAAACTCTTTGGCACAGACTCGGGGTCCTCCCCCGAACGTACCCCCTCCCCCTCTCTCTCGTTCGCATCCGTGGACGACTTTGACGACGAGAAGCACGCTCGGGATGGCTTGGATGCCAACGCCGCGCACGAGTCGATCGGCATGGCGCCCGGCCGGACAGGGGTCAAGGGCGTCATCCGCGACCAGTACGAGGCGCAGTCGATCCAGGCTGCCAAGCGCGGGAAGGAGATCGAGGCGCTGAGGCAGCGCATGGAGCGGGGCAACCTGGGCGGGAAGACCTTTTTGGAGGAGGAGCGAGAGAAGCGGGCGCTCGGAGAATGGGAGGAAGGCGATCGCGAAGCCGATCTGGTGCAGCGCGTGCGGAGGGACGTGCTCGGTCGTCCCAAGGGGGGCCCGTTTGGGTATCTGAGGGAGGTGGGCAAGCCGGGGTTCGTCGCTGCTGTCGAGGGCGTGGAGCGTGGAGTTTGGGTGGTCATTCATCTCTACGAATCGGTGAGGTTGGGTTTCCTGTGGTTTCGTGCGAGGAGGCTGATTTGGGTTCGCTCGACAAAGTCGCTGGAGAGGTGTTACGCGTTGGACGATACGCTGTCCAAGCTTGCACGCTTGTATCCCCAGACCAAGTTTCTTAGAGCTCGCGCGGCTGCTCTTGGGTTCGCGTCGAAGGGATCGTCAAAGAGACGGTATGTATCGTATTCGCAACAACAAAGTATGCCAGGTAGATTCATCGACGACGACGATCCCTATAATGACGGCGAAGTAGAGGAAGAAGAGACACCATACTACGATGAAGACGAGTACGAAGAGGAAGACGTGGACACAGACATGCTGCCGACGCTGTTGGCATACCGTGACGGTGAGCTCGTACACAATTGGGTACGGGTCGACTGGGAAGCTGGGAAAGCTGGCATCGAAGAACTTCTTTTGAGGTAAATTGTACGATATGCACGTTCGCGACTCTCACCGCTCCTTAGGCGGCACATCATTACCGAAACGTCCTACTCTGGAAACGGCAACTGTGGTCTACCTTCTGACGAGGAAGATCTCCTCTTGAGTGACGAGGAGGTGATTCCGTAGCCACCGCCAGATCTTTTCTTCCGAGTCCCGTCTGTCGTAGTCGCTGGATTCTTCCTTTGCAGCCGGAAATGGATGTGGTATTCTTGATCTCCAGTAGGCTGCTCGACTGTTGGTGTGTCCTGGCCATGGCCCATACTAGTTAGTACATGGAATTTATCGATTGGTGACCCCAGGTGCGCGGCAACTGATGAGTTTCGACTATATAAGTAATGCCAGCGGCGGGGTAGTACAGATCCCAGAACCCGACTCGGCCCTGATTCCTGCGTCGTCGCGTCGCGCACAGTGAATCGCGAAAAAAAGAGGAAGGCCGTGACAGACCATGGATACGACCAACACACAAGCTGAAATAGCTCCTCCGGCTGGACAGCAGGAGGCCCATGTCGGTGTTCAAAAGATCGAGGCCACTCTGCACATCCATGGCCGTTATGCTCGTTGGTGTCTCTTCATAGGGTACGTCCACTTTCACTGGCGTACCCGGTCGTCGGCTAACATGGCATACGTTCCCATCTGACCCGTCTTCATACCATCTAGTCTCGCTCTCGCATCGTACATTTATTCCCTCGACTCGTCGACCACCTATGCATACCTCGCTTTCGCGACCTCGAGCTTTGGAGAGCATAGTCTCCTGAGTTCCGTGGCGGTCGCACAGTCGCTTATCGGTAGCGTTTCGTACCAGGTATTGAACGTTCGTTGACGATTGACCGTCGGTGTAGTGGCCGTAGGCAAACCTGTTATAGCCAGGATCGCTGATGTCTCTTCGAGAGGCGTGGCGTATGCGGGCGTTCGTGAGTACGCGCCCCTCAACCCTGCGCCCGTTTCTGATGGCGTAGCTTAGTATCCTTCTATGTTCTTGGTATGTGATTGGGACTGCTAATTGTCGGACGAGATCCAACGTTCCGTGCAGGATATATCGTGATTGCTTCCGCGCCCAACGTGGCCACGATAGCGGGTGGCATCGTTCTCTATGCAATGTACACCGGTTCCTTCCATGATGCATGTATATACTGTTGACTTTCTCCACAGGGGTTATACGTGCGCAGTCAATTCGCTTCTGGAGTTTGGAGCTAATCTGTATCAGCAGTGGGTTACAAATTCTCACTCAGATCATCATCGCCGACATCACGACACTCAAATGGAGGGGGCTCGTAGTAGCTCTTGTTTCGTCCCCCTTCCTGGTAAATTTCTCCATTGGCCCTAATATTTCGGCCGCCGTCATCAAGCACGTAGGTTGGAGATGGGGCTGTACGTTTTCGCTTATTTCCGCGTCGATGGAGCGCTCATTCTCGTTTCAGATGGAATGTTTGCTATTCTGGTCCCGGTGTCGCTTTCCCCGCTGATCATCACGCTTTTATGGGCCGAGTACAAGACGAAGAAACTCGGGCTCGTAAAAGACATCTCAGACGGTTCTAAAAATACG
>JBBPKI010000050.1:0-57110 GCA_038089155.1 Nevesoporus exiguus
TGACTTTTCTCGATTCCTATCAACGCGTACCTGATCCTGAGCCTACCGATCTTGTCCGGACAAGTTTCTGATGCTGCTGTTGCGTCATCCGCTCGATCTTGTGGAGCTTATGATAATATTTACTTCACAAAGAATGCAGGTTAATAAATCTGTGATGTGAGATCGTATCAATCTTCAATTATCTAGATGGGCTTCCGAAGTACCGCTAGATTATGCCCCTGAGTTGGATCAGTCGCTCGACTTCCGAGCCTCGGAGTCATCAACGCCACTGCTGCGGCGTGCACAGCTAACTGATGCCTAAGTCATCACTGGTGTGTTATTTCGTCTATTATTGCTATCGTATGGCACGCTCCAACTTGACATCGGACAATCCACGATGTAAAAGAGCACATCAGCATCAATTTATGTTCTACAGGTGCATACGTAGTCTTGAGCTATCTTTCTTTGCTTTCTGAAGCTCGGATGCTAACCGCGTTCTATTGGGGAGGTGTTTGCAAATACCATACCTTGTTGTCATGTACTTTCCGCGATATAGAGTCATTCCCGTAAATAATGTATGATATGATAACACGGTATCAGACTTGGACATTCAGTGACATTTTTTTCGCGCAGTATCAGTATACGCGGGTGTCTGACCAAAATAGAATTAGGTACAGACGTGACAGTAAAGGCAGTGAAGTGAGAGACCGCGGAGGACAGACTTTGGATTGGATGCATTTGTGGGGCGCGATCCAAAACAAAAGAGGATGCACTCTCCTTCTACAGAAGCACGAGAAATCCAGACTCATTGAAAATCTGCCCGCCCCTTGTACTGCGGTAATAGCACACCGGGCCCAGACATTCTCCAAGAGAGCTCAAACGCTCACCTCTGACATCGGGACGTGGATGGTGAGGAGCAAGCTCATCTCGCATATCGAGCCTACGTCCCTGATACCTTATAAAACACTAACCATACCTCAATCTCAGAGCCACGCGAATGTGGTCCCGTACTTATTCGTGATAGTTAGCTTCTCACCTGGATTAGAGACATACTCACTGCTCTCCCGAATGAGAATATCCGAATTTGGTGCGCAAATCTTTCAGCCATAGTGCACCTGCTAGAGCGGTAATGAGTGTACAATGATAACTGTAAATTAGCACAATAAAGTGTTATAATACGTTGATCACCACCCCACTCAATAGAATTTAGACCGAAGGTAGCCGTCAGATATCGGATCAACTCCCGACGACGACCGCCCTGAGGAAATGCCAAGGTGTGAACGACAGAAAGTCGGAGGAACACACCACAAATTAGTGAGCGCGTCTCTAAGTACGTCCAGGCGGTTGCGAGACCTCGTCTTGAGGTGGCCTAGCCTGCAGTACGACTGAGAATGATGCGGGGAAATACTAGTATAAGGTTTAGCAAAGGTAACATACCTGGATGTATCGAACCGCGATACGGCAAAATCTGCCGTCTTCGCATGGACCTGCCGATTTCTATGGACCTTACTAACATTGTGAAACAAGGACCCTGCACAGCCGGCAACACAGTTCTGTAATTCTATGAGTGGAGGCAATATTAGTGACTTATACCTTAAATATGTCTCAGCGCCTAACATCAGTATGATTGAATACCTGGCACGAGTATTGGAAATACGAGTTGCAATAGATGTGTGTACCAATTAGACACATGCATGGTCTACTCCCTAGGGACAAAAGGGCTGGTAACGCGCTTGGATGGCGCCTCGATGACTGCAGGAAGGCTCCTTGCCATTTCCTTGGTGCCAGCCGGGAACGGAAGGTCATCCACACCCTTTGGTAACACCTTCTCATACTCTCCCTTAGCTTGGTGAGCCACTGCGACACTGATCATCTTCTTTTTAGCATCACGAATAAGGACCTGCGCATCGTCAACGCCAGGGACAGCTCCCTTGAGGAAGATCAAGTCAAGTTGGCTGTCCACCCTCATTACCGCGAGATTCTGAACGGTAATACGTTCACCCCCAAGTCTGCCCGCCATCTTTTTGCCAGGCCAGACACGACCAGGATCCTTAACAGCATGTTAAGCCATAGCACATTTTCTGACGAGCTGGGAACATCACAGACCTGATGGGCACCGGTGGCTCCAGCTGAACGGTGCGATACAGATACACCATGACTTGCCCGCAGACCTTTGAAGTTCCATCGCTTCATGGTGCCCTGGAACCCTTTGCCAATGCTGATAAGTGCGTTAGCGAGACTGTGCGTTACGTGTCGAAATTGAAGCGTACGAGTTTGCTATGACGTCCACGTATTGCCCCGGGACGAAGTGAATCGCTGATATCGTAGTACCTTGTTAATATTGAGTGATTTTACCGTATCGATCTGGGATACGAGGGCCTACCAACGGGAATGTGTGCATCCGGAGTGACTGGAAACTCTTTCACGATATACTTCGGGGGTACCTTGGCTTTTCGGAAATGACCTTTCATTTGGTGCGTCGTTGTTCTGCTCGGACGGTCGGACGCGCCTAGTTGAACGGCATGGTATTCGGTCTGATTCGGTCGCTTGTACACGATGTTGGCCGTTACTTGGCAATTCTCGAGCTACAGTTTGCTCAGTAACAAACCCGCAACGAGTCTTAACACGTACCTGGAGAACAGTCACGGGAACACGTACACCGTTGTTATCCCACATGACCGTCATCCCTCGCTTCCTCGCGATGAGTCCCGTACGAATCGAGTCTGCTGACCATTTGGGAGTCGTGGAGTCCGACGCATCAGAATTTGTGGCTTGTGCAAGCCTGGCGGCCGTGTTATGAAATTTCTTGCATTGTTGTAGAATCTGACGCGGATTTTGCGAGAAGGACCAAGGCCTGAGCATCGTCCACGTTGGAGCACAAGTTTTGCAACGGAACGGCACCGAAATGTTTTCCCAGTCCTGATATTTCCTTTTCGAGTATCCTGGATCACCTGCCAGCAACTCCTTGCACCATCCGCTAGTATTTTTTATCCCTGAATGCTCAGATGGAATGGAACACTGGCCTGGACTTGAACGACTTGAAAGAGCACAGACCACGGACGAGTCGAAAGGCAAGGGAAAACAAAAAGAATACCGTCGAGAGTCAAGTTTTTGGCAATGGCCTCACTTAGAGCACGGGTCGATCGGCAGAGCTACTTTGGTCTCGAAGCACGGAAAAGTGCGATGGAGCAGTGTTGTTGATACATCACGCAGTATGTCAACCGTACGTAGGCTTTGTGACGTGCTGATGCGTGTTCTAGATACAAATTGGTTGCCCTTGGGCAAGCCGGCCAAGGTTTTTCCTGAGACGCGTCCCCCGCAGGTTGACATGCGCAGACATTCTACTAGGAAGCGCGTCGAGAAAGGAGTGAGCCACCCTTGAATAGTCCCACTGTAGCAGACTTATACGGTGTGATTTAGATACAGTACCTCCGCACCTACTTTCCGGATGCTGACTTCCCCGGCCAGTTGCTAGGAGGTACCCTTGAAGCGGACGCCATGGAATCGCGCAGTTTGCAAGCTTTCGATCCTTTCCTCGGAAATTTGCTGGAAATCATACCTTGCCATCACACCCAAAATGAATTTACCGTTGTCTTCCCGATGGGTGAACTTGGCAAGGAACTCAGTGAGAACGACTGTATCCCTCACACCGGATTACATGCTAACATTCCTGGCAGACGTCTCTCAGTTCAGTCCGGACAGCTCGGGAAGTATGGTGTTCAATCCAGCTGGGTTACCCTCCTTTGCGTTTGGGACACCAATTCTGCAAATCTCATCTGCGGTTGGACCCTCCGAGTGGACTGCCACGCCCTCGAGCGCCTTACTGGTCCGCACATACACTTCATCTTCCCTCCTCTGCCTAGAACGTTCCGAGGTCACGAGAGAACTCGACATCACGAGGTCTGAGACTGGGGACATTCCAATCGTGGATTCCAGAATTCTGGCTTCTGGTCCCGACATTGTCGTGGTTAATCGAAGCGGACAGGTGTACAAGTGCAATACATATCACGGTGGCAAGGCGATGTACGTCATGGATACAACCTCTATTGCGTTGCTTAATCATTTCTTCGGTGTAGGCAGCTAGTTGGGGCCCTTGAAAGCAGCGGTGAAGACCACTCTTGGAAACTTGGCATAACTGGACGCAATGACGAATGCTTTCTTGCGTCTTGTAAGGTTGTCAAGCATTTTGACCTCAGGGTATGTGCGCAATTTCCTTGGTCGAAAGCCTCTCATTACGCTTCATAGTCAACGGGCTCGGTCGCGGATGTATACTCTCTCGACCATTCGAGTGCAATTGTGACGTCTTTCGAGAGTCCGATGCACGACCACATTAGTCGCATTACTACCACTTCTGACGTGATTTGGCTTGATGATCGCTTCCGCAGACGACCTTTATTGAGCTTCAAACATTACCGGAGCTTTGATCGGACTCTCAGATTACTAACAACTAAACTCAGTGACGGTACCTCTCTCTCTCCTATCACGTAGAGGGTGTACTTATGAGTAGTTCTAGCCTCGCTCTCACTACTAACGTCAAGGAGAAACAGTTTTGTTACCCTATATGATATTAGCAGGGGCTCTGACGGTCTCTTGCATTGCAACTCCGCTCCATCGTCTCTGCCTCACAACGAACCAATGTTCACGGCATACGATGGCCATGCACTGATCACATTACCCTCGGATGTGGGGTTGTCATTCTTTAGTCTCTGCCAGCGTGGGAGCGTCCACAGGCAAGATGTCTGTATCGCTTGCCCTGATAAAGACCCATCAGGATCTGCTCAGGAGAGCCATGTTACTCATCACTGGGATGAAGATGTTCAAAAACTCGAGGAGCAAGTCCACCAGCTAAAGATCGACTTCGGCCCAGCCGCGGAAAGACATTATACGGAAGTGGACCTTCGCGGTGCTTACGAGAGTTCGTTTGTCTGTCCTCCAACGATGACCACTAGCATTCTGATAATCAATGCAGGGATTTTTTCAATCTCGGATAATACTCGGGAGAGTTTGGATCAGAACTCATTCGAAGACACGCTGGCTTGTTTGCCCGATGTTTGGCAGGACACTAAGGAACATGCCGAGAATATGCTGACTATGTGAGACCTCTTTTTCCCTCCCTGACCATTGTTGGCCCACCCATCGCCGCTCAAAAGGTACGATGTCATGTCCACTATTGGGTACGGAAACGACAAGACCTCGCGTATGGACTTTCTCGCCGGTATCAGCGTCAATTCGAAGCATGTTTTTGACGCTTTGGTGCGCGGTCAGATTTCCCCCCAGAAGCTCGACTGTCTTGCGCAGTGGCATTACAGCATCCAGGACACGTCGATTCCAGCTCTTAATCAACATGCTGCTGATTGCAATGCGCTGAATGAATATCTCAAGGGGCTGAACCTTTCGTCGGGGGCTGAAAGGCATGCGCACTCTGTGCACTGCGAGACGCGTGCCCGGGAGCAGTTGGTTCTTGACCTGGTGCTGTCAAATGACGTGTATTCTGCCAGGCAAATCGCGAAACCTCACTCTTTTGTCGCAGGTGAGGCAACTGCAAACATGCTACGTCCTATAGAGATGTTCTATTCCGAGGAGCCTCCTGAAACCAAGTTTGGGTACTTCCGCCCGATCCGCAAGTCGGGTGCTGACCACTACGTGGAGAAGAGTCAGGACAGCGAACAGGACCAGGGTGTTGGTGTTTCAAGTTCACTTGGGGTGCGACTCTTGCTCGCCGAGTGGGAATTGGGAACAGATCCGAACGACTACACGTACCGAGACCCGTATGGTCTTGCGGACGTCAGCAAGCAACCTATCCCACGGTACAGGCAACCCCCTGTCGCACCACTGATGGCACAGAAGAAACAGATGCCACCGCAGCGGCCGCCTGCTGTCGTTGCCGCAGCCACACAATTGCCGGTGATTCAGGCTATCAAGCGTGTGCCTACGGTCCAGAATCAAGCCGTGCGACAGACACACTCCCAGCAGTTCGAACCTAGCTCAAACGTGTTTTCGCAAGAGCCAATGATGAGTACGCAGGTGCTTCCTGGTCCCTTTGGTGGTCGACCAGCAGCTGGAAAGAAGCCAACCAGGAAACGGATAGGGGGGTTCTAACAACGTAGCGTGCTATATAGTGACTTGCCTTATGCTACATAGTCGGACAACAAAGGCAAACGTTTGTGAGATGATGAAAACGTGATTGCGAGACTGTGAATTTGAGGTTGAACCCGATTTGGCAAGTCGGTTTCAGCGCCCGTTGCAGAGGCGCGAAGCAGCCCCAGCTCAAATACCGAGGCCCGGTGAGCGGAGTACCCTATTCTTGCTAGTGTGCTTCTTCCTCCCGGATCTCTCAGCTTATACGGCTCGTAAACAAAACCGTCTGGTAAGTCTTCATAGGTGACGCACGAAGCACACGAGACTGGGCTCTGCGACTAGTCCAGCCTTGATCTGTGCTCCATGGATGGAACGAGGTATGTCTTCGGCTTCTCGCAGACAAAATCATCGGATAGATGCTCATACATCCGACAGAACGCCCCAAAATCCTTGGTTTGATAGCGCGGCGTTAAACGATGCTCTGAAACGTATGCTTCGTTGAGATTAACCCTACCTTCCCCCGACGTAAAACCTTGGCGTACAGGGAACAAATCTGTGGTCTGTGCTCTTACGGCCAGTTATATATCTACAATTGCAGGGTATCCGGTACGTTGCTAGTTTGGTCGAGAATTGTGGTTTGACATATCGCGATTGTCTCAGCTGGACTCGTTGAAGTCGAGGTTGCAAACCACTAAAACACCAGTTTCTGTTCTTAAACTAGCCGGGTTGGTGTATCAGGAGGAGGGCGTAAAAGGGTTCTATCGCGGCTTGTGGATTCCGCTTGTCACGATATCGTTCGTCCGTGAGTGCCCTTGTGCCTGGCGATACACCTTCTGGCTGAGTATCTTCAAGGTGCCGCTTCGTTTACCATATACAGTGACACAAGACAGTATTGTCGCGACCACGGTTACTTCTCTCGAAACAAGATGTCCGACGCGGCAATCGCTGGCGGTATTAGCGGTGCACTGTCTGGGTCCCTAATCTCCTTCGGAAGCGCGCGTGCGTCTGCTGTCTTTTTCAACTGCTTGCACTAAATACCGATTCCAACAGCATTTGAACTTGTAAAAGTAAAGTTCTCAGCTACGAATAGACACTTGTATCCTGATATCTTCGCCCACCAGGTTCGCAGACAACTCGAGTACAGCATTGCCTCGAGCAAGGGGGTCCACTTGGCGAAGCCACCCAGTACCCTGGAAGCCGTTCGCGACATATTTAGGGCGAATGGCTTATCTGGTCTCTACATCGGTTTCCGTTTACACTTTGGTCGGTGATATCACTCGTGTTCCTTGTTGTACTGAATGTCCATCATTCCTACTTGTGCAGTACGCGATACGGCCGGGACAGCGTTATACTTTTTTGAGTATGATGCCTTGCGTCATCTTCTGGGCCGACAACGTTCAGGAGAGCAGGGTCCAACACCTCCCTGGTTACCGATACCAGTTTCTCTCATCCCTTTTGTGTGTGGTTCCCTTGCGGGTGTCACTTCTTGGGCACTGATTTACCCGCTTGACGTGTAAGTTTGTTCTCGACTCGTTTGATCTTTTAAACGATACCTCCTTCCAGAGTCAAGACCAAGATCCAACAACGCGCCCTATCTGGCATACCGCCAAGAGGAGTATGGGAGACTCTCCGCCGGCTTGTTCGGGGTACGCTGGAGCTCGCTCTCGTCTTCCATGCCTTGCTCACATGTATTGTTAGGTCCCGATTCGAAAGATCCCAAACCGGTGCTCGCTGGAATAGCACGGATTTACCAGGGTCTTGGTGTGAGCGCGGTGCGAAGCATCACCACACACGGACTCTTGTGGACTTTTTTCGATATCACTTCGCATTACATCGACCACTTACCCTGATCCTCCGTCCTTCTGAGACTTGACATCACTACCGCACTGACATACTCATGGATCAACGGCGAGTAAAGGACCACCCAAATCACCGGCTCACAACTCATAAATTAGACCCTCACTTCAAGTGTATTATAGCAACCTAAATTTATAATGCAAGACAAAGTGACCATCGCAATTAATATGTACGCAGGAAATACCATTTACACTTGTGAATGGTGATAACCATGAAATTGGCCGTTCCCCGGGAGCCCCGTTGGACAGGTATCGTATAACGTCACTCCTACGGTCCGGTTCCGCCACTGTGCTACAAGTGTTTTGACCGCAGAGGCCTTGGTTATATCGTATGGGAAATACCAAAGGGAGGATAAGAAATCGAGGCACACCAGCTGACAGAGAGGATCGACAGGAACCCGATCCATATTGAAAGAGGACAGCTCGGGAAGAAAACGCTGATGAAATACCACCCAGCTTTCTCCAGGGCAAACTTTGGTCCAAGTGGATACAGGAAAGGGTGTACAATGGCGATGGCGTCCGGCCAAGGTGACATTGCAGCAATGTGGCCCAAACCATCGAGTGCAGCACCGTGGTTATTGCGACTGCGGTCATCACACGCATAAACAGGTTTTTACGAGGCGTGGGCAAGACTCAACGACTCATGATATCGATGAACTACGAAAAGTGAGTGAGCAATGGCAGGAACGCGTCAGGGCCGTACCCAACGCCACGTCAGCTCAAGCTTCACGATACAAAAGTAATTCCAGTCGCCCAAAAAGTGGCTTCCGGCGTGAATGGAAACTTGTCGCAGGCATTTAACTATCTTCGAAACAAGAGCGACAAATTCGGGAGCACAAACGTTGGCGTTCTTACAGCAAAATTGCATACGCATCCAGTGCGCGCATATGGCTTCAGCGAGGCCGTGAACTGGCAAGTCCTTTGTGCTAGCAGTGTCTTGACCGGCTCGTTGAAACGTCCGTCGACTCAAAAGGGTGTAGAGTGGCATGCCATTGGCATCCGAGGATCGACTTCATTTAAGGGTTGCCGCTGGTTGGTCCAGAATTCGGAAGGGGCGCGGGCGCATGGCGTAATATTGGGATCGGTAGAGGGCACTGGGGGGCCGCTCCCGACGTTGGCAACGTATCCTCTGGGTGACAGGTGATGGTACCCAAGTTAAATCATGTGAACATCGTCGTAGGGGGTGCCAGACAAGTAGACAGATAGGTAGGATGACATGATTCGCGTGTTTTATAGTCAAAGTTGAGCAAGATGAGTGGATGGCTGCCCACAAAGAGGATGAGCCACCTCATAGGTTATAGAAAAGGAAATGCGTGTGTCGCCGGGGTAGCTCAGCTGGGAGAGCAACAGACTGAAGTTTGTACGGTTTCTGGAGGTCCCGTGTTCAATCCACGGTCCTGGCATTACCTTTTTTTTCGAAGTTAATAGCTCACTCCAACGTCACTAGCCATTACTCTCCTTTGCATACCCGGGTACAATGCAATAATCGATCAGGTTGCACGATTAACGATTCAGAGGCTAATAGGTACTAGGGTCAAGCAATTGTGTACTTTCCATAATCCTTCTCCGGGTCGTATATCTAGTGTTGTGTACATCCGTCAATATGGCGGAAGCTGATGAACCGCAGGTGCTTACCTCCCATCGCGATGCAGGGAAGATATGTTTGTTTCTCTGGTACCAGCTTCGTTCCACAACTTTCCCAGCGTGTGATTCATCCTTCTCCTTCGTTGCATCGGCAAGAAGACGGACATCGTCATGGACATCGAAGTTGAAGAGGGGACCTGACTTTCCTCGAGCTTTGTTGACAATGAAGTCATAAAAAGTATAATGCTGTATAGGTGTCAACGTCATGGTAATTGACGCGAAGGGAGCACTTACTCCTGGTATTATAAGATCCTCCTGCAGAAAGAACAGATGAGGAGGTAGTTGGTCAGCTGAGAACGAGAAAGGCCATACCTTCACATACATCAAATTATCAACATTGACGCCTCGGAGCTCGGGGAACTGCTGTCGACACTTTTCCAAGAAATTACTGATGGTGTCCCCTTTCTTGCACTTGGAGAAGCTTGAGAAAAGCAGTTCAGGCGGATAATTGGAAGGACGTACGACTACGGATTTCCTGTGCCCGCTACCGTCCCAGTATGAATAAGTGATCTCAATTTCCTCCGTTTTGAGTTCCTCCTGCTTTCGAAGCCACTCTTGCCGCAGTCGCTCTCTTTCTCTTCTCTCCTCCTCTTCCCGGTCGCGGTCAGGGAGAAAAGACGTGTCGACGTTCGGGTTTTTGCCAAACTTGGCACGTTTCACTACAGGTTCGCCGTTCTCCCATTCGGGAGTTTGGCGAGAGGGTGCTTCCCCTTCACCCTCTTCGTCGTCCATGGCAAAAGACAGCGTCGATTTTGCCTTCTTGCGTTTTTTCACCTTCTTTGTCTCCTCTCTAAACAAATGCTCCACGAGCTATCAGCCACCTTTCCTTACGTGTTGAATCATGCCGTGGAACCTTGACTCACTTGAGCTCATTGGTGCGGGCTGCTTCCCGCGCCTTTGCCTCCTCCAGCGCCTTCCGTCTCTGCTGGAAATCCTCCAAGTGCACGAGACCGACGGTGTTGTTCTTGAGGGTGTCTTCCATCGAGTCATTTTGCCCGACGAACTTGTTCACTGAAGGCCGTGACTTTTCGGTTTCGCTGATGAGGTGTTGTTTCTGTCGCTCGAACTCTTCACGGTTCTGGAGACGCTGTTTCATGAGATCGTCCTGACGACGTCCCTCCGCCTTGCTGGTAGACATTTTTGGTTGCTGTGCTTGTGTGAGCTGGAGTGGGGAGGTGTTGGTCCTAACGAAAGACGCGCGGAGCACGTGTCAAACTAGGTCGACGTCTTTTCTCGAGCACTTCGCTCAACCTACACTTGTGTAGAATATGGTACACGTCCTTGGAGTACTTCTCCCCGACTTGCAATATGCAAGGGTACGTGTCAAGCAATGTACCTCGTTTTCGTCTCCCTGACATTCCTGCTAGCAAGCGTTGACCACGTTCTACGGCGTCGGGAACAAAACAGCCCACCGACTCTGTGCACGGCTACAAATCCACGACCGCCAAAAAATACGGGACCTCACGCCAACACAGATCACTGAACTTGCCTCCTTTCTCGCTTCTCCTTCCACCGCTCCGCCGCTCCGTCGTATGCCGCTCGCGGGCCTCAAATACAAACCTCAACCTGCCTCCACGCCCGTGGAAGACATACGGCGGAAGGCGCTCGAGGACTCGGTACCTGGCCCCCCTGATCCGCTGAAGGGCTTGAAGATCGAGTCGGAGGCAAGACGAGTTGTGAAGGAGAACATTGCTCATCTAAGGATGATCGGAAGTTATGTGGGGAAGAGGCACGCGATGGGTCTGCCCGTTAGAGGACAGAATACCCAATCGAATGCCAAGACGGCGAAAAAGCTCAACAGGGTCAACCGGTTTGGCTGAACGGATTTTTGGCACGCCATACAGTACTACATCTACATCACCGGGATTTCTCGGGGCAATTCCACCCATTCAACTCACATAGAGCTGTGAACATGCGGAATCTGTAACGAATCATTATTTGCATTGGGACCTACCCGTGTATGCAGTGTCCGGCTCTAGAAGATACAGGTGAGTCTAATCGTCGCCTACGGGCACTTCTTCCTCCAGGTATTTCAGCAACGTAACGCGAATCTCCGTGCTTTCGTCACCTCGTAGCACGTCCGACAGAAATTCAGCCTGCACCTGCATTTGTACCTACAGAATGGTGAGGTGTACCGCCCATCTGTGAGTAAGGGGCATAGCTACGCACCATCTCCAGGGCCCCTTTGATCACACCACATAGCACATTGCTAAACCATAGACCGCCCTCGAGGGCCTCGTCTGGCAGTTCAACAAACTCTGCCAGAGGGTTCTCTTCAAGAGTGAGCACGAATGATGAACCAGCCGCCGTGCCCTGCTGCTGGGTACTGCTAGGTCTCGGTGGTGGTGTAGCATGCGTGATCGTTGGCGTAATGTTTAGGAACGATTTGAAGCCGACCTGAGGTTGGTCTCGTGTAAACCCGGGGTCATGGGGCAAGTACGAAGGGACGCACTTTGGCCACGACCTCTCCGACTTCCCTGAAATCAGCGCACCGGCCAAGAGAGCTCCTCGCCAGGAAATCTTCGATCAATCGTATCCCTATGTTGTATCCCATCTTCTCGAGTTGTTTGTTGACCTCGGCATAGTCCTCATAATCCTGAATTAATTGCACGACGAGTGCGCCATACGTCAGAGCGAACAGTTCAGCGTTCTATCGCACGGGATTGGTCGAGGGCATCGGAGGACAGTCTAACTGTAGCTTACAGTTTTCTCGGTACGGCCCTTCCAAATGTCTTCACCAATGGCCTTGTATTGTTTACTCGTCGTCGCCATCGTCGGCGATGTGTTATGAACTGGTCTTGGTGGTACTTTGATACAGATCACGTGGGCACGCATACTGTCCCATCTAAGTAGCGTCGACACACCTCGGGAGTGCTTCCATCCGGTCTTTTGAACCATGTCGAGACCAGAGCTTCAAGCACCACCAGAAATCGTACGTGACCTTCCATCACGCAACTCATCAATGCCTTGACCACACACACCCAGTACTACGGCGATGCCGAGGCAAAAAAATACACTACAAAGTAGGTGTCGGTCGTCTCTACTGCGGCAGACGTCCCCAGACAGCCTATCAAGCACCCGCAATCAGCAGATCCAAGCAGACATGACCTACCGCGCGCTCGAGCTGCTGAATCTCCCCCCAGATCAGCCCGCGTTCCTGCTTGACATCGGATGCGGGTCCGGACTATCGGGGGAGATACTCGAGGAGGAAGGATACGTCTGGGCGGGAGTGGACATCGCTCCAAGCATGCTCGGTGAGTCCCATCCGATGCTAGCCGCACGCGAGCTCCGACAGCGGCCCCGAGTGCAGAGGTCGCCCTGGAACGCGAGGTGGACGGCGACCTGTTCCTGCAAGACATTGGCCAAGGACTTGGATTCCGTCCCGGAAGCTTTGACGGTGCGATCAGGTAACGCTTATTTCGTTTCACCGTTTTCCCATGACGAGCGTTTGGACGATTCGTCGCTGCAGCATATCTGTCCTCCAGTGGCTGTTGAACGCGGAGACGTCCCACCCGACATCGTCGCCCCCGCACCGCCTGAATCGATTCTTCACAACACTCTACTCTGCGCTGCGGAACCCCTCGCGCGCCGTGCTGCAGTTCTACCCCTCTTCAGACGATCAGATACAGCTCATCACATCCATAGCACAAAAAGCGGGCTTTGGAGGAGGTATCGTTGTCGATTATCCAAATTCCAAAAAGGCAAAAAAGGTGTTTTTATGTTTGCTCATCGGTAGTGGAGGTGGGCAGCAACAAGTGTTGCCAAAGGGTCTAGAGGGGGAGGACAAGCAAGTACAGTTTGAAAGGAGAAGGGAGAAAGAAAAGAAGCGGGATCGTAGCGCAAAGCGGAAGCATCTGAAAGACAGAGAGTGGATACTGAAAAAGAAGGAGGTGGGGTTTTTACTTTTCATTGCCGCATCGCACTAAGGTCTTCATCTCGCAGCTGTATCGTCAGAGGGGGAAGGAGGACGTTCCCCGAGACTCGAAATATACAGGCCGCAAGCGCAGGCCACTTTTTTAATTTTTTTCTGTCAAGGTGAACGATACGTGTAGACGCGTGCACACTATATACCAGCCATCTGTCATGTCCGTTTGTCGATGAAGAGCTGGCGGCATCCTGCCACGGCTTCTTTGGCACCGTTCCGGATGAACAGGCCCTGCAGAGTAGCCATGCTTACCGTGCGGCCCCGATGCATCTCCGCCGCCGCGAGTTCCTCTAGCTGTTGTCCCATGCGACCAATGTCTTCCTTAGAAGCCTCGTCGCTTTCGCCGTAAAAACGAGTAAACAGTATTCTTGCCTGAGTCGGCGAAGCGTCGTCCACGAGCACACTGAGGTCGACGCGACCAGGTCGGATCAGTGCTGGGTCGAGTTTCTCTAGGTGGTTCGTCGTCATAAATATGATTCGCTCCTCTCCCGATGCGACTCCATCCAGTGCATTCAGAAAGCCAGAGAATGTGACCGAGGACTGATACCTACGACAGGGTCGGCAAGAGTCACATGGGATACCCAGAAAGACTTACCCGTCCTCACTCATTCGTACCCGCTTATTGAACGCAGCATCAACGTCTTCGATGAGAATGAAACTGCGCTCCGGAGCGTTAGACAATAGGTGTATCAATTTATCATCGGCGAGGCCGCGTTCAGAAAGGTTCAAGAGGCAAATATCGTAAGACAGTGAACCAGCAAGCGCCTGGATGAACGATGTCTTCCCTGATCCCGGAGGTCCGTGAAGAAGGTATCCACGCCTGTATGGTATACCTAGGTACCAGCTCCAAGAAGGGCGATTTGCATGTCAAACTATGCTTACCTCGATCAGCGTACCACTGACGTCGCCCTAAAAAGGCACGAACGTCTTGTTCAATTTTTTCGCTTACGTCCGTGTCTAATACGACACTATGCAGCGGACGCTTTCTTCTGGGCTGACCAAATTGCTTCCATTCGATGCCCCATGCGGTGCGAATCACGAGCTTACCCTCCTGACCTTTCAGGGCAAGATCCCGAGCTTCCGTAAGGAGTTGTGGAAAGATGTGTCTATCCCGTGAAAGTGTCGTCAACGTTACCGTTTCCCATGGAGTTCCGGACATCAGCTGCATGGAGCGTGTTTCCCGTTCTCGTTTCATCTTTAGAATCATTGGTCAAGCCTGTTGATCCACCTGACTTTCTCCGAGGAGAACGCAACGACAGACCTGTATCCATGCTCCGTGATACTTGAACCAATGCATTCCGGGACCCGCTACAAGCCTGAATAACGCCGAGGAGCTTCCGTTGCTCCTCTGTTCAAACGCCGTCTCCACACTGAGTTGGTGGCTACGCAGCCAGGTATGCGCAGCACGTTTCTGTGAAGTGGCTGCGTTGTGGGCCATCCACGCTAGAAACCACTCATATGCATGGTCTTTGTTATTTATCTCGAGGGAGACGAGCATGCGGCGACGGAGCGCAGTCGACCCTAGGACGAGGCCCTGACGAAGCGCTGTAAGCCCCACGCCAACTCCCTGTGAAAAAATCTTTGTGAAGGTGACGGGCACGCCGCGGTATGATAGTTACCATGAGCCCGAATCCTGCCTGGAAATAAGGACTACACTTTTTTGAGTTTGTAAGCTCAGGTTCCTCGCAAAGTACGCGACGCACTTGTCACCAAAGATGCCACTGAGTATAGAGGCGCCCTGCGTGGCTTCTGGAGTTGGCACAGAAATGGGTAGCGCAGCGGGCTGTTCGGTTGGTGGTGTTGGCGCGGTCGTCATGATGACAGTCGAGGGAAGAGACGCGTTCAATGTCCCGGCAATACGCGCAAAGAGCGTCCGGCTATGTTGTGGCTGATTTAGTATCGCGTCCCCAATCGCGTCGTCCACCCTTTTTTCCTGTGCCACCGTTCTCTAGCCATGGTCAGGCAGTCCGCCGTCAGCGACGCTTATGCTCTGCTTGGCCTCGAGCAGGTATGGAATGCCAGAAATCACCGCCAGCCTCGAGCGCCGCATGCTAAGTTCATTCATAGGGGGCGTCGATGGATCAGGTTCGATTGGCGTATAAACAGGTAAGTCCCCACCGTCCGGTTCAGCATCTTTACCGAGAACACCCGCAGCTAGCCCTTCGTACGCACCCAGACAAGAATCAAGGAAACGCAGAGGCCACCGCCCAGTTTCAGCAGCTCAGCGAGGCGTATACCGTACTTCAAAGACATCACACGCCCTCTGAGCCACACCCCTATTATTCGTATGGCCACCCGTACGACAGCGACGAGGACTATGACCCTTACTTCGACGAGGACGACGAGGACGACGAATTCTACTTTTACGATCCAGATGATGAGCCCGACGAGGAGCGTCTCAGATTCTTCAGGTAAGCATTTCTTTGTTTGGCCGCAGCGCTTACCCTACACATTCCATTTATTAGGTACCTCTTCGAAGAGGTTCTCAGGGGTCGTACCGGGCGTGGTTATGCTCGTACCCGTATGCTCGCCACACCCTGTTACAGCGTATGTCGACTAACTATCGATGTCAACTGTGACTCGTAGGGGATCCCCACCGCCGCCATTTTCGAAAAGCCCCTGAGACTCGGGAGGAATACCAAGCTCGCCTGAACCGTATGAGAGAAGAGAGAGAGCAGGCAGAGGCCCGCAGGGCTCAACAAAAGGCAGAGCGCAAGGCATTCGAAGCTCGTATGCGTGAAAAGGGTGCGCCGCAGGCATTTCTATGTCACATGAAGTACTAACCTGCCGAATCAGAACGTAAAGAGGCTGAGGAACGGCAGAGAACAAAAGCGGCTTCCAAGAAAGCTGAAGCTGAAAGCCAGCGCAAAAAGGCCGCCGAGACGGCACAGCTTCAGCAGCAACGTGTTCAAACCTTGCGGTCTGCCACATTTGCTGCTGCACGCGCTGGAGAGGCTTCTAGAGTCAAGAAAGGCGTTTGGGAGGATGAAGTCGATCCTGCCGGTGGGGAGGTCAAGTTGGGCTGCAAAAATTACGTCGCGGTACAACCTAAAGATCCATTCGAAACGCTTTCGCATATTGCTGCTCAGAATGGTGATGCCGACTTGGTCGAATGGCTCGATGCCCACAGTGAGCCACGCATTTTTAATGACCGTTGAATCACAGCCAATCTCGACGCTTTCCCATTAGGTGCTGATCCTGAAGAACGTAATTCCTCTGGGCTTTCGGCATTTCACGTTGCTCTGCAGCATGGCTATGTCCAGATTCTCAAGTACTTCTTTGAGTCATATGACCCAAAGCAGGAGGATCATAATGCTATGTATGACCTTTCACCCCCCAAGTCGCTTCTTTCCGTTGCACTGGAGTCTGCCGAACCTGAGATCGTGTGGATGATCCTTGATAGGGGCCTTGCGGCGAGCCAGGATATTGGCGCTGCCTGGACGGAGGTCACGTCTCTCGAGGGCAAGCGGGCGTTGCTGAGGAAAATGGATAACGACAACATGAAGTTCACGGAAATCCAGAATCTTTTGATGAGTTACGGAGGCTTTACGCCCCCACCCACTCCAAAAGTCCCCACGCCGCAGAACAGTCCTGTGACTGACAAAGTCAAGCCTCCGGGCGGATCCCGGGTCTCTCGGGGTTTCCATCCAAGAGGACGGGGAACTCGTCGTCCCAAGACTGACACACATCGCACTGTGCAGGCACAACATTCGCCTGATGGAATGCCTGTTCCGACGCAGAGCGGCACCACTGATCCAACTCCAGCTTGGCAACCACCTGAAACCGGAGGGCGTGGCAAGGTTCGGGGGCGTGGTCGCGGTCGCGGTCGCGGTCGAGGCTTCGGTCGGGGCCGTGGTCATGGTGGGGTAAACTAGGTCCGCATTTGACGTTGACAATGATTCTCCGCACGTTGTACTGTATCATTCCCCTTCGTTCTTGTTACCACGTCATTCAGTCACTATGCTACATATCCTTTCTCATCATGTTCCGTGCATGCATACCTACCTAATACAGCACACCGGTTTGTGTCACTACTTCCCGTAATATGCCACGATCTCGTTACTCTATGTGCGTGGCTGACGATTGATGGTGTAATGTGCATGGTCGCTAGGAAGACCCGGCGGCAAATGGTGTTAATTAGTACGGTTTCCCCCTTGAGCGCCGATCGATGGCGTATCTTAAAGTGCAGCTTGCTACCGTCACAAACGCTGCCTTAAATACGAGACGCCCACCCGGCCGCCGAGATCGTCTTCATCAACACGTTCAAGGACCGCTTAGCGTTGCGGGCGGTTGCCACAACAGAGCAAGGGTCCAGGTGTGGCGTTCTTTATTTGCTTATGTTTAATTCAGAAGCTTTTGCTACACAGTGACAAATAAACTCTTTCAACCTGGACCATCGTCTGGCTATTCTGAAAGTTTGCAAAACACCGTTCATTTCGTCAACATGGGCCGACTTGCCGAGATGCAAAGGAAGCTCTTGGAGGTACATTTTCTGTCGCCATTGCATATTCATGCATATAACAACATTTTCACAGCAAATGATGGGCCCGGAAGCCATGGGCGTCGCCAACGCCAATTTGGTGTGGTCTGATGAAAAGGTCTGCCGGAACTTTTTATGTGGAACATGTCCCCATGCGTTGTTCACCAACACGGTGCGTACCGACATTCCGGACCGCGACACACTGTGACAGCCACCACGTAGAAAATGGACCTGGGCGCATGTCCGAAATCGCACACGGAGCGACTCAAGACTGAATTTCTGCAGGCACGTGAAGCGAATCCGAATGACCCCATTTTCGCACGATTTCAAATGGAATACGAATCGAATATCTTTGCGTTCGTTGATGAATGTGACCGGCGAATCAGGGCTGCGCACCGGAGACTTGAAAAGACGCCTGAAGAGAATGCGAAAACGACCAACTTGATGAGGGAAATTGCAGAGATTGAGTTGGCAATTCAGGGTGGGACTGAGAAGATCGAGACCTTGGGTTGGTCACATTGATGGATGGCTGACAGAAGGCATTGACCGGTTCTTCACGCAGGCGAACAAGGCAAGGTGGACGAGTCTATGCGGGAGATGGCAGCGATTGAAGCGCTCAAGAGCGAGAAAGCGGAGAAGGAGGTCAGTGATTCCGCGTCTGGTATGGAATGGACACGTTGATGAAATGGTGGGTCTGACAGCGCGAGCTTCAACAACTGACGGACACGTCTGGCGCATCTGGGCATCAAAAGCTTCGAGTGTGTGATGTTTGTGGTGCATATCTATCTGTGCTGGACTCGGACCGGCGGCTGGCCGACCACTTTGGAGGCAAGGTGAGCGGAAGAACGGAAGGTATGAAATGGTGATGTCACGTGTTTGATAGATGCATCTTGGCTACCATGAGCTGCGCAACATGCTTTCGAAGTTTCGGGAGGATCGGGAGAAGCGCAAGATGGCACCCCCGCCGTCTGGCGGTGCATCAGGGGGTGCAGGTGGAGGGATGGCACGGCCAGGGGGCGAGCGTGGAGGGGAACATCGCTCTTTACGTGATGAGCGGGACCGGGAGCGTGAGAGAGGATACGAGCGACACGCGTCTTCGCGATACGAGTGAGTGATTGTGTGTGGGGTGCGTTCGAGGAACTGACGGTGAAGTGGTCGCAGTGATCGACGACGAGATCGGGATCGTTCGAGATCTCCCGGGCGTGGCAGACGTTACTGATGGCAGGAGCCGAGTGAGCGTCTGAATGGGACCGGGCAGAACATGCGGTGATGGATTCGCCCATCTCGTGCAGCATGGAACAGGCGAGGCGTCGGGTCAGACGAGGCAGCGTCGAGGTCTGGCATTGACTCTAGAGATTACATAATTTTATATGAGATGTTCCAAAAATGGAAATACGACGGGTCGTGATAATTTTGAATTATTGATGTGCATCTGTTGTGCCTGTGACAGAATAAAACTCACTCGCGGGTCTGCAGGCGAGCTGCACTCCTCCTCCTCCATGGCCTCCCCCGACGTCCCCTCCCCGAACCGCGCACCCCCCCCGCCCTTCATCGCCGACTTCCCCCCGCCCCCCGTCCAGCTCTCCCCGCCCCCCCACCTCGCTATACACTCCCCCCAGCCATCCAGCTCCGGCTCTAGCACCCACTCCCCCGCCCTCCTCGGCACGATACCCCCTTCATTTGCTGTCATCCAGAACTCCGCAACACCCGGCTTCGCCGCAATGTCCCTCCAGACACCCGTCTCCGCCGTCTCGTCCACCCCGAGCACGCTCGTCAACTCTGCCTCCGATCTCGCATTCTCTCCCCTTAGTGGCGCGCCCCCACCATCGGGCCCGGAGTCTGGATTCGTATTCCCACCCCCCGACGCGGTCGATTCCCGCTTCGACAGGAGAGACAGCTCCCCAGACCCCTCTGGCGACCCACACCTCATGGTCGTCGGTGACATGCTCAAGAAGTAAGTACCAAATGGACAGTGACAGCGCACTCACTCAGATTATCGTGCAATGCAGCATTGCCCAGACCGCGCAGTCCGCGAGTACTGCCTGCTGCCTGGGCCAGGGCTTAGAGGCGAACGCCAGAATTGACGAGCTCAGAAAGACAATCGCTTTGGTTTCAGAACTCATCGCCGCAACACAGATAGCAGACCCTCCCTCCAACTCCCGCAGATCCTCACCCCGCCGTTTTTCCGCTGCCTCGAGCCTCTCAATACCCCTTGCGACTGCCACACTCTCATCGTCAACTCGCCATCCCCCAGTCACTGCCGTACAGGACACCGGTCAAAACGTCTTGCATTTCTCGCCCGGCCACGCGGACGTGAATGTTGTCGATTCACAAATCATTTCGGATACCTCCGATCTTTCCCGTAAACGTTGCGCCTCGTCCATGGCAGGCGATCGCGTCATCAAGGCTATGAAGATGGAGCCACAGGAGGACGCGTTGCACATCATGCCACAGCCGGTGGTGACCCCTCCGGTGTTTCCGGCGACCACCGTTACGCCCCTCGGTCCGTTTGCCCCACCCAACCCCGAACCTGCTTCTCGCCCGACTAGTTCAGCCGGGTTGTCGCAAAGCGCATTCAACGTGCTCTCGACGACTCCGTCCGTCCCTGGATTGGCTTTTTCAACTTCCGCTACATCGACCCCCACGACCTCTCCAGACTTTGTTTCCGTGTCAACAACGGCCGCCGTCCAGCCAAATCATTTCTCCCCTGTAGTTCGAAGCACATGGTCAGACGGAAATGCAACCATACCACCAAGGACTCATCAACACTCGCTCTCGGGAAGCGCACTTACCACTGGCATTAGCTTTCAATCCATACCCAGCACAAGCACAGGTCTATCTCCTTTGCCTTTTTCGTCAACTGGAACATTTACTACCGCATCTTCTCTCGCGCGTCCAGTCACAGCGGGAGGGGCTGGCATAAGCCCTCCAATTGGCCGAGTATCACGCTCAGGTTCGTTCACGAACAACAGTACTTTTACATTTGGTCTACCCGAAGTCCCCCCCGCAACCGGAGCGCTTGACTTCCTTCAGCCTTCTTTCTCCGCGTCGAACGCAAAATTAGCTTCCAATAGTCCCACGTCGTCCCAGGAAGGAGAAAACGACATCGACTCAGACGGTGGGGATGTTTCGCAGTCACAGAGCCCCGAGTCATCTTCCGGCAATAATCCAAGAGTCTCCGCACAAGCCCGACCTGTCGCTACCCATAATTGCCGTTCGACTGCATCGCTAGCGCGAAGGTCTGCGGAGAATCTGACCACTTCGAATCATGCGAACGAGGTACCACAGGAGTACCGTGCGGAAGTGGATCGCATCTTTTTCGAATTTTTGAATCACATTTGCTCCAACCGTAAGCCCTTACAGGCACCAAAGATCGTCTGGCTTGCTCACCGCGTTTGCAGTTGAAGCGACAGATGCCAAAGGGGAGTTGATACACCAAACCTTGATGGCCAAAAAGATGCAACGCTTGGACGAATCGCCCGACTTCCGCCCTTTCAAATTCCGGATACAAGCGTTCACCAACGCATTTTTGGAGGAGGCGAGCCTCCAAGTTACTCGTATAGCGACCGTCTGCTGATGGATTTGATAGCTTGCTCGGCAAGGCTACCCCGAAGATAAAATTCCCATGAAAAAGGTTAGCCTATCTCTCACCCTCCCGAAGCGAGAACCCGCCCTGAGATCATCATAGATCCGCACCTATCTTTGGAACCAGCCGTACATCTCTCGTTTTAATGAAGAGGGAAAAAAGACAAAGTCAAAAGGCAACCACATCTGGAACATAGATGCAAAGAAACTGCCCGATGGAAGTTGGACGTTCCGACCCTTCCATCGTCGAGTTGCTGGTTCACCACCAAGCGTAGCATACGTGGGGCTGCGGTGGAGTTGGGCACCTCGTATCTGGGATCCGCAAGCGTCGCGGATAAACCTTCAAGTCTCTTACAGTTCCCCGTCTCTACCATCTTGGTTATCATGGGAAGATGACGTTTTGCAAGGAACACCGCCATCCGACGCAGAAGACTCTGACATTACGGTTGTAGCTAGAGTAGGTTTTAGTGCCCAGAAAGATTGCCACCTCTTGACGTCGCTCATAGTACTTGCAAGACGGTGTTGAGGAGCGGCTCATACAGACCTTCCACCTGAGTATTGCCCCGGTCTCCACTCTCGATGGATCCATCCCAGCTCCTAGACGGAGTTCCATGAATGGTGACATTCACAAGGCCAGGCGGGTATCCAGCGACCTGAGTGTCCCTCAGTTGACGCCACCTAGGTCAGTTCGCGCTGACATGCTTGCCATTACTCTCATTGAGAACATCGTCCTAGGCCACTGAGGTCTGCGACGATTTCATCCATAGCTCCTCCGGTTCCTAGCCATGACGCCCAAGTCATTCAGGTATTGACTACGGCCGCTCAGCGAGTTGCCCAGGAAGCTCAGTCTCAGGTCATTGCATCGACGGCACCCAATGAACATGCCCCGGAATTACAGGCACTTGCGAAGCAGCAACACGTGCTCACGGTCACAGCCCAAGCATTCGACCAGGAGGTGTCCGGACAGCGCTTTGATGCACCACAACAAACGAGTGTCTTGGCAGTGGCTGCTCAGCAGGTCGTCTTACAAGCAGCTCGACAAGTAGCCGCCGATCGATCCGCTGCAGTGGCTAGTCAGATGTCTGCAGGGTTATCACTTCTGCCGCCCGCGGCCACCCAAGTCACCGTGAATGAAGTATCGGTGGCAACGCAGTCTGCGGTTGCACAGGCCGTCGAGATCACAGGACCATTATGCAGCGAAGTTGATGTGCTGATCACGGCCAGCTCGCTTCTCCAGCAGCAGACGCGCGCCCCAGTAAGTCCGCCTGTAACAGTACTTGATCCCACACAACGAATTGTGCCTGTGGATATTGTACGGCCTCGCTCATCGAGCATCGCCTCCGCAGCATCATTCACTTCTTCCAGTCTGACCAACTCGGTGGTACCCGTCATTCCCTTCCCCCCCGACATTCCTTTCCCGGACTTCAATTGAATTCGACAACTGACAAAGGCAATTCGCGTCACGGTGTCATGGGTCTTTTTCGTTTTATTTGTTCCTGCTTGGGTTTCTCTTTCTTCTTCCTTTTTTTTTTTGTGGTTTGTCACATCAACCATAGAATCACCCGCACTTCTCCGTTTCAATCATTTGTAAAGGAAAAACGAAAAATTAAGCATCATCTGTACTCGTAGGGGATACCAGGGACAAGAGACTTTTTTCCCTCTCTTCAAACTGCATCTGCCACCTTTTGCAAGCACATCTCACAAGTGAGCCTGTCTGACGGGTTGACAAACGTACAATATGGACAGGGCCTGGTAGCCGGTTCATGCCCTTCTCCTTCGGAGCTTGTACCAGTGTCAGCAGAGAGGCTTGCGTAAGACGCCGATGCCCCCAGCAAGGTTCCGCCAAAACCTTTTTCCTCCTTCCGGCGCTTGGCCACACGTCCATCAGGACTATTCTCGATATTATCTTCGTTCTCCACTTCCTCCCGAAGTTCGAGGGTATCGTTCATCAGAATACCCAAGGACTCGACCGTGACTGCGTTGTCCTGGAGCTCCTGACCTTTGTAAAACAGCCTCTGGCAGATGGTCGGAATCCTGAGCGATTCATGGAGCTATCAAAAAGAAAGGAAGGGGGACGAGATCGATCGGTAACAAGGCCTTGCGGGGATACGGTGGGAGGACGAACCTGGACTTTGATGTCCTTGACGGTCGTCGACTTGGATATCCTCAACCGCGTGTCCTCGCGTCTGTCTCTACCTTGACGAATGCGTTTAGATTGCCTCGTTCCGAGCGTCGTTCGGGGTCCGGATTCTTGTTTCGCATGTTGGCTGCCGCGTTGTATACCCTCGTCGTGTTCACTACCAGTAACGGGTTTCGAAATCAAGAATCGCACGGTGATGTCGGTGAGGTTGTAATCGCGGCGCCTAGTCAGTAGAATGGAAACATGCTGTCAGAAAACAACCCAATACATGATGAATATAGTAGGAGGAAAGGGACGACGTATGCAACCCTGGCTGATATGGAACTCGAACGCGCCAACTTACCGTTTCAAACGACAGTCGTGACAGACAGGCGTGTCATGCACGAATTTCGTATCGAGTACGCCCACGGAATCTTCGACCAGTCTTTTCTCAACGGCTACCGCGGGTCCGCAACTGTACCTATTGCGGTCATGTGTCAGTATGGATACGTTTCGGCAAATCGTAATCGTCGGAGAAAAGAAAGTCGGGGGCGATAGAGCGAAACCTACAGCTCTTGCAGGACAAGCCATTCACTCATTTGGATGAGTGCGACGTCGCTGTCCCAATCGTTCGGTGCATTGGGGTCGAAAACCAGCCTGCCATGCTGGCAAAAGAGCGGTAATGTGTCTACCCTATCTGGACGAGGGATTTCGGCCGGTCGACCCAGCCACTTTCGCCATATTCGGATAAACTCAGCTGGGATGGCAGCACATGGAATGTTCTCGAGTAAAAGGGTATTGCCTATTAACGCGTTATCGTGCATATGTCGTAACCGGGCCTGTCAAGCGTTAACAATGAGCCAATGAAATGGAGGAAAGTTTTGAAGCGGGTCGCGCAGTCGTGTGCACCTTTTCATCTTCTGCTTTTTTCCGAAGCTCGCGCTTGTCCTCCTTTGAGCTATGAATGTACGCCTCGCAAATTGCGCAAGGCTCTTCGTTAGTTGATAACGGTACCCAATCGGGAAACAACTTCTTAAGGATCTCGCATGCCTGATCAGACATCAAACACAGGCGGTTGTCAATCACCACGCCCCGCAGTTGATTCCTAATCTGTGACACTCCGCTGCTCACCTGAGAGGATATACTTCGACGGGCAGTTGACACGAGTGATAGCTGATCGTGTTCACAGCGCACGTGTCCACGAAACTCCGTAGAGTCAGGCGAGGGATCACCATGCAGCGGAACATGCATCCTTGGTTTCTGAATTCTCCAGCCTGCACATGCCACACGCGCGGGTCAAGGTCTTTGTGAACGACGTGAAGTGATGGTGATGAGATAGATGGGAATACCTTTTAGCCATGCTTTGGAAATCCAGCATCCAGGCTCCCCTTGCTGCATATCGCAAGTCTCGTCGAATTGCGTGACTAAACGGGGATGCTCAATCTGATAAAGTCTCTCTGGGAAAACGAGAGTGAGCCGGTAGATTGCAACGGGGCTATGCAAATCACCTATGAAAGATTCTTTGACACAAATTCTACAAGCCTCTTGCGGGCTACGCACAGGGCTGATATTGTCACGAAGACTAAGTTTCTCATATGCTCTCTGAGTTAAGAGATCCCTGGTGAATCATAACAAATGACGAAATTTCTTATTCTCACTTACTCTCGACATACGCTTCATGGTACTGGCCCTGTGCGGATTGAGTCCGCCGTGGCTACATAGGATGTCTGGCACTGGCATTATTTCAACCTCGGCATCTCCTGAAACAGATTGGGAGTGTGAGTTGTTTCCCCCGCGCTTCGCCAGTGGTTTTGCCAGCCAATGTTCAAGTGCTTGTCGACTGACTACTACGGCATCCTATAGACGACAAATCAGGAAATCAGCCGAATGACGTGACGTCTTCCCTATGACAGCCTACGTACCTCTTCAAGAGATGCGACATGCCAATGTGTATACACACTCCGCATCCATTCCCTCAATTCGGCAAAGTGATCCTTAAGTTCCTTTTCTCTGATCCAAGGTCGCTTCATCTCCATGCCAGCGTGGAAAATTAAGATTTGGGGTACTGACCTTCTGGAGTATAGTTCGCAGGCTTCGTCGTGCCTTGCATTGAGGGCTGTAATCACGTCTCGCGCACGTTGAGGTGGAACGAGGAAAGTCGGGTCCGAGGCATTCCGAGACTCAATGCAGGGCCTAGACACGCCGTTGATGAAGGTGGCAGGGGAATTGAAATCCAGGGTGCTCTCAATGAGATTTGGGGTACGCGCGTGGCTGCCAAAGTGCTCTGCTCTCTTCCGAGCATAGATAAGCATATAGGCGTCTCTCGACGAGAAGACATCGCTATTTTGACAAAATCAAATAGATGAGCGCATGGTATGTTGCCAAAATTTTCGCGCATTACGCACCCTTCTGGGGCCCTGCCAAGCATGGAAACCCTGGCTTCCGTGGGGAGCGGCAATCTGAAAGATTTGTAGGACATAAACCAAGATAAAATGGAAGGTATAGCTTAATGACAGGGAACCATCACGTACTCGACACCCTCATCATCACTATCGTCGATCCTGCGATTCTTCGCGGAACGCGCGCGGGGTTGACCCCCACTCCTGACATGAAGATAAAAACATGAAGGAGTTGAGTCACATTAGGAAACGGTACGCACTTCTTGGTGATCCCACTATCATTGAGGACATCAATAACATCCTTGCCAGTGTATCGTTTCTCTCCAAGGAAATCGATCTTCGTTACAACTTCGTCGTCGAATTGGAACCATGTCTTCGAGCTGAACCACAACAGATCAGCAAACTCATCTGTCCGCTGGTAAAACTTACGCAGTATCCAGAACCTGGGCCTCGTAGTGCCCATGGTAAGCACTCGGTCCTTTGTGTAACAGCACCCCTCTCAACTCGTAGATACTTGTCGGGGCCTCACTTCCCTCGACGCCACTAACATTCTTGTCGACTTTGACAAATCTAGTCATATCCAGCTCCATGGGAAATAGTAAATTATGCTTGGATTTTTTCCTTTCCATCGAGTCGAAATCATAAACGAAACGAAGGAGGGAAAAATGAAGGACGGGAGGAAGAGACCGCAGTTCGGTATAGCGTGTCGCGTCTTGAAGCTTTGCGCAGCTTGAACACGAATACCTAGACATGATGTATCTGGAACTTTTGATGTATATGCGAGAAGAGCTCTTACTTGTTGTCACCCGTGAGTTTCTCATTCTGCAAGAGAGCTGCTATACGATCCTCGAGCCTTGCATTATTCTACCATGGCGTCAGATCGAGTGATTAAGCGATAAAGAAATAAACTTTGACCTCTATGTTGATCTCGAGTTCCAGAAAGTCGGACGTACGCTCGGATTTACCGCAGCAATTGTGACAAAGGGTTCCATATACCAACTCCCCTTGAAACTGACACGAGCATGAGCACTATGACAGCAGCAGCGAAATATAACCTGCTTGATCAGATATGAGTGTCCGGAGGGATGGCGCAAGTTGCTTCCGGAATTCGTTATCAAGATGCGACATGAAGAGTTTTGAGAACCTAGCCGAAGAATGTTCAGGGGAAGGCGTGCAAGTCCTGGAGAAGAACTAACTCTTGTGCATCCTGCTGCTCGGACGTAGACAGCTTGAGGCTCTCTGCAAATTTAACTGGATTGTATACATTCTGCATGCTTTCTTGAAGGGCGGCGAATGTCACTTGGAGTTGGAATATAGGAGACTCCTGGAGTTTTGTCAGAAAGGTTTTGATCTGAGATTGTGCAGGAGGCGACAGACTTCGAAGCCATCCTCGGTATCATTGGATGGTTGACATTGGTAGACTCCACGTCGAAACGCCAGATCCCGAAACCATACCTCCATACCTCCGTAAGGAGAAGGACCAGAACAGCGTCCATATCGCTTACCTGGAGGAAGGCGTTTGCATAGCAGGTGGCCCCAAGATTCTGCACAAAAAGTCGTAAACAACGCACAAAATTGCGCACAGGGTGATGACTCACTTTCAGGCCAACGGGTAATTCGGGGTCACGAGAGCTGAGGATCGGATTGGAACCAAGATCGGAAGCCTTGATAAACAGCTCCCTAGCCGTTGCTGAATGAAACACACGTCAAGGATTGCAACGAACCCTTTGAACGCGTTCGCTGGAGCGTGGCTTACCCTCGTCCTCCCACTGCTGCTGGCCGAGGTAGTTCAAGCAATTGGGATTGTTCTTGCACACTTTCTTGTCACAGGGTGGTAGTTCGTCATCAGATATAACGATGACATCGCTCTCTAGTTCACCGTTGACAACCGCAGTCTTCGCTTCGTTATGAGATGTAGGGGAAGACCTTGTGGGCTTTGGGGCGTGCCTGTTGCCGCAAAATGGATTGTTATTGCGTTTCGATAGACCACAAGCCATGAGACAATGCTCAAGGGTGACCTGGCATGCGTCCGAGACCTCTGTATCGACCCATCCCCAAGCCGTGTCGCCCGCGGCTAGCTTGGCACGCTTGAGCTGTTCGCCAGCGGCAAGACCCTTGGGTGGGGGAGAAGTTCTGCGTTTGCGCTTTGGGGGCATGGCAGAAAACGAACACCGTCCACGGCTGGCGTCGGACGTACTTGGAAGTCGCAAAGAAAGAAGATGCGGAGCGGGTCCACTCCGGGAGACCCTGATGGAGCTCCCGAATTCCGACCGCTCACCAGCCGAGCCTAGGCAGGGCCAGCCTAGTATACGAGCACTACCACCATGGACACAACATGGAACTTTCTTAGCAGGTCACGACGGAACACGAACGCGGTTCGACTACGGCGGCGGAAGAATGCTGCAAGCTTCGTTTATCGCAACCTTCCAAAGATCACGTTCGTCGTCCTCTGTCTGCTCTCAGCGCACCACTGAGTTCTTGTACCGTCGTTCAGTACCGTCCTGCTAGTGACTGGCTATCTATGGATGGCCTTCATCCCAATTCTACCGCTTTCTCAGCTGGTCTACATTGACGAAAACGCGTTGCAACCAGCTCAGGTGTGTCCTTTTGGATCAAGCGCAGAATAGCACGCGTCCTGAATTTGACGACAGGTTAATACAAACTGGAATTGGCAAGACGTGCATCAGGCGGACTCATACCTTCACTATCTAGAAGGTCTCCGCGATAGAAATGCTACGAGTGAGCAGTGAGATCATCAAATCATCTACTTGGTCACCACATCATACTCACGTACCGCATAGGAGAGCGAGTTTCGTGCGTGATGAATTTGCAAAGCTTGGTCTCGCCGCGGCGTCCCAAAAGTATACGTTCATGACCCCTTTCAGCGTACGTATTTGCCCATCAGTTCCAAGACGAGATGTCCTATGCGCGTGTCGCTGACAGAATGTCTCCGGCGTCAACGCTTATGCCATCATGAACTCACCCCGAGCCTCGGGCTCTGAAGCGATTGTCGTCAGCGCGTCGTGGCTTAGCGAGGTCGGTGAGACAACTTGCAATCTGCGAGGCGTCGCGACGGTGATGGCACTTGCCGGATTTTTGAAAAGTATGCGCGCTAAAGTCCCCCCTCGGGTATGCATTTGACCTACTCCAGATTATTCGCTCTGGGCGAAGGATATCATCTTTGTGATAGGCGATAATTATTTCGATGGAACATACGCTTGGCTAAGTGCGTACCATGGCACAATACCTCAAAGTCAGATTCACATTCTCTTCCGTTACTCCTCTAAAGCGGTTATACAGATCTCGATACAGATCTTCTCGAGCTTACTTCTGGTGTCATCTGGAACGCCCTCAATATTGAGTACACCGGACACTCATTCTCTCACCTCGGCGTGTTCTTTGGTTAGTCACAACTGTCGAATACCCTTACGAGCTAAAATAATATATCTCTTCTATCACAGAGGGTCTTAATGGCCGGTTACCTAACCAAGACCTGATAAACTCGCTGCGCCTTATCACCCATTACACAGGCGGCGTCCCCCTCGTGCTCTACGACCATCTTGAATGGCATGACGCACCACAGGGAAGCCTTCTGGCAAATGCGCCAGATTTCATGAAACATAGTCCGCGGCTTAGGGAGCTCGAATACCGAGCAAGGAATGTAAAGAGACATGTTGGTTACCAAGCAAGGGGAAGGCCGAGTGGACCGCATGGATTGTTCCACCAGTCAGTCCCAACATTAGCAAAATCTGAGACCGAATGAATAACTGAACCGTATGACGCAGATTCCGGATTGATGCAATCACTCTGCATGCTGTTCCAGCTGACGGTCCTCATGGGTTCTTTGCTCTTGGCAGGTCAGTCCTCCTTGTGTCAGGCCGACCGTGTGACCACATTCTGTCAGAATAATCGAGTCTACTCTCCGTACATCGAACAATCTTCTGGAGCGCCTGCACGCTTCGTTCTTTTTTTACATACTCACGACTCCAGCGACCTTCATGAAGATCGGGATGTTCCTCCCCAGTGCCGTGTTAGTCGGGGTTGCGATGGTATTTTGGGGACTCAGGCAATGGGTGGAGGCTGGGTGGGTGCAGGAGCCCCCTAGCAAGTCGCAGCGACAAGATAAGGAAGATGATAGCAAGGTTGCAAATGCCACCGCGACGATGGCGACCGTTCCAACAGCTCAATTGACATGGCGACCGAGACGAAGGCCCGTGTTGCCTGCGATTGTTGCCCTCCTGGTGACGCATATCGTCGGGCTACTGGCGTTTGCTATAATCAATACTTCCTGGTTCTCCCAGTATCAAGTTGTGCGTTCTCTCTTCGCATCTCCGTGCCTCGCTCACCCGTGCACTGGACATTTCAGGTGTCTGCGTGGATCCTCCTTCTGGCGTTGAGCCTCGCTCCCCAGATTCTTCTTGCATACATACCATCACACCCACCTGAAACAGCGCCGTTTTCGGTGCTCCTACAATCTTTCAATCTCTGCTTGGCATCGATAGTCATTTCTATAACTTCCCTCCTCAACTTTTCCCTGGCAGCGACGCTCGCCGTCGCCCTCGGCATTCCGCTCATCTGCAGTCGCGTCTCGTCCCGGCCTCCACCAGCCTCGACTCCACTACTCAGCGAGCCATCCCGCTTAGCAGGCTACGCAACATACTGGCTGCTTGCCTGGGGCTGGCTTCTTCTGCCCCAAGAAGTCGAGAAAGCGGTGTGGAATTGGGAAGTACTAGGCGTGTGGTTCGCGCCGTTTGTTTGCATTGTATATGCCCCACTCGTGACGCAGGCGGGTCTCGTTCGACTGTCTCAATCGTGAAGAGTACGCGTTGTTCGCTCTGGGACGGAGCCGTACTACCTAAGCTGAATTTCAGTGCCTGCAGCTCAGACACAGTGCGTCTCCAGCCAGTTATGACGTTACTTGTAGAGCGACATACGTGGTCCTTACATTGCATAATTTAAATCCCTTCGGTTAAAGAGATATATGAGAGAGAACACTCGAACTGGCTACCTTTCAAGCATGTCATTCAGATGCTACAACCTTTTATTCGAAGTGATATTTGGTAAAAGTTGACTGATGCATGCTGTGGGCAGCAAGTGTGGTGGGAATGGGGAGATGGTGCAAGAGGGAAAGGAATAAGGAGCAAGGTGGCTGAGAGAAAGAGGTCCGGGGAGGTCTTGCTAGTGAAAGGTAGAATTATTTTAAGCAGCGTTGGAGACGATCTTCGCATCTTTCGCCCCATCCATTTACTATGCACGAATACGGCAATCAGAAATTGAAGAACGTTCGAGCCCCGTTTGCATTTACTCCACAGAGTATAATCCATTGCTAGAGTAGCCGCTTACTAGCAGCCCGAGTGTGGCACCTGCTCGATATTTGAGGAGACGCTCTGCCAGTGCCCACCCTCGGGTTGTCTCTACGGAAGAACCTGATCGCTTCGACACCAGCGACGCTTACCACACCTTCAAAGTCGGCATCAAAAAGCGTGCGCGCTACCTTGATGGCCACACTCTCTGCCTCTCCCGCATTAATGTTGTGTACGACGCGGATGCGACCTCAAATGCTTTGACGTTACTGAAAACTATTTTCGCGTTAGGAGCCTCGAGCCTTCGCACAGGTGTAGGTAGTGGGCCAGCACCGTTGAAGTAAAAAAGTACCAGTCACTGGATTATTGCGCTATACAAGAGAAGACATCCGAGTCGGTTCGGGAGGCGGGTTACCACGGGTGTAACACACTTGTTTGCTATCTCAGGAGTCAGTTCCCCAAGACATAGACTCACTGTTATTATAGGCGGCTCTGGTGTGTTCAAGCAAATATTAATGGGAGTTAGAAGCGAGCAATAACATCTGGTGTGTTTGGCAGTAGCTGCATCAGTACAGTGATCCACCGGCACTTGCGTCACCGAATTTGCCATGACTCCCAACACTCGACAACAATATTTTGATAAGATCAAACAGTGCATACATGTTACCTCATACATGTACTGTGTCTACAAGAAAAATATAGTACAGTGTCGTCGCAAGTGCAACTTGTTTCATGGCATTATCATGCATGCACCATCACTTGCGTCAGCACAAATATAGTATATCGGTTGATTATGTCAGCATCGGATGACAGTGCAGACATCTTATCAGGCCGATTAATCTTGATCTGAGCCGCCCTCCCCTCCCATCTCACCCTCAGCATGAGAAATATTGCCCTCATCACAGCCCTCATTGTTCCTATGCCATAGCTCTGTGGTTTGGGCAACTTTGGTTCAAGCCGATGCTGCCGTAGTTCTTATGTGACAAGATTGATGTGTTGATAAGATAAGATAAACATCTGAAAATGACAACACATCTTGTTGACCAGATCATTGTCCTGTTGGGGATAACTATGTATAGATGTCTGCCTCAAATGTGTTACAAAGTGTCATATACTTTCAATGACCAGTTTTTTGGGGCCAAAATAAATTTACTGCGCCCAAGGGGTGCTCAAACATTCTAAATTGCATGATTTTTGCCATATACTGGGCAATAACTGACGAACAGACCATGTAATACATACGAAACCTTGTCCATAGATTGTCCTACATAATATCTTGATATTCAACAACTTGTTGCATAAATCAAGCTTTGATTATGCTTGTGGCAGGTGATTGACGCAAGTGTCGGTGGATCACTGTAGTATTTAGTCCACTTTTTCGCTGGCTGGGATTGTTCACAGTCATCGATACAGTCCCAATCCGACCTTGAACTTATTATGTTTGACACCAATACTCTATGAAGAATAATATCCTGGGAATTCTAGCCTGTCTGACTTCATAAGATAACGGGGGGCGTTCATCAGTGGGATGAGCTGTTACTATAGAGTGCGGCATCGCGCAGGTGACAGGACTAGCGAGCAAACCATATCAGTGCGTGGACTCAACCAATGTCCATTGCATTTGGATCATCTGATCCAAATAGATCAGCTCCTCCCTGGGCAACGTTACCCATAGCCTCCGCCTCTTCATGCGGGCCTACTTCGGCGTCGGTGTCCGGGTCTTCAGCAGCAATACCCTCTTTCTTTCGCCGCTGCCTCTCCTTCATTTCATCCCTTTGTGCGCGCTTCATCTCCAGATCGGCAGAGAGCTTTTTGAGTGCATCCTCAAATCGTTTCTGAGTGAAATTTTATTTATTTAGGTGCTCGCTGTAAACGTAGACATAAGCAAAATAATACCTTGATGAGTGGGTTCGCAGAAATGGTAACTTCATGTTCCTTCTTCGCTACAGCAGCCTCCAGATCTCTAATCTCCTCATTCAATAACTTCCTCTCTTGAGCGTCTTCGTCGTCCTCGTCTTCATCGCTCTCGTCGTCGTCGTCTTCCTCGTCTTCCTCGTCTTCCTCCCCTTCTTCCTCGTCTCCCAGTGCAAGGTCAAGTTCCGCAGCAAGCTCTTCGTCGATGTCACCCTCTGGTTCGGCGTCTTCCCCTTCGCCTTCTTCGGCGTCTTCATCTGCCACGTCGGCTCCTGGAGTAGCTATATCGCCCCCTTCTGAGCCATGAGGTCCAGGGGTAGGCGCTTCAAGTGGTTCTTCACGTTCAATGAATTCAGAGTCTGAAAGATCCGGATTAACGTTTTCGAGCACCTCTGCGGCAAACGATCAGCCCACTGAAACGATGAGTTGTTCAAACTCACCATACTTCACTTCCGATGCGAGATTGTCTGCAGCAAGCAGTCGTTCCACTTCCTCTTCGACGCTTTCTATCATCTATAGTGCGTGTTGTCAGTAAAGTAAGGCAAGTGTAGCCGCACTCCATACGAACCCGCCTATTTACTCGCTTTCGGAATCGACGCTTGCGTGCATGATGTAACGGAGGCGTGATACCATGCGGCCAGATGAATTCGTCTATAACGACGTTCCTGTTCGCCGTGACCGCCTCTTCGTTTTGTATGCGATTTCCAACCACTAACATCTATGTTCACGTCACATAGGACCACGCCAGTCGCAGCGCAGATGACATGGAATCACACACCTGACATATATCGGCTACTTTGAACATTTGCTTATTGTCGAGCGTCTTTTGCGCTTCGATGACGCAGGGCAGATCAGCCAGCTTAAACGAATACAGCGAGTTTCCGATGTGGAAGATGCCTCGTCGCGAGTCTACCGTCTCGTTGGTTCCGATAACGCGGATGCACTACTCTAACCTTCGGACGCACCTTTGAACTTAAACCAAACGTCGTTGCCAATCTCCCTCGACTGGATCATCTTGCGAAGCCGCTCGCAGTCCTCCCCTGGCTGCATCCGTATGATAAACTGCTCCTCAAACGTCAAGTCCTCGTCGTCCGAGTCCAGTTCACGGTCATAGGGACCCAAGAAGGACATGCCAGGAGCTTGCGCTGCGGCACGTTCGCTCAGCTTGAGCTTGAGCCTAGGTTGTAGTTTCCCTAGTTTTCCAGAGGAAAAACGCGTCGCGCGGTCGGATACTTCTGGCGAGCCACGAAGACGGAGGGTGGTCGCCATGGCTTGTTCTGCGGCTGCTCGAAGCGGGCGTGTGCGGGAGGGCTGACCCGGCTGGGGTGGTGGCAGTGGGTGGTTTACCCCATTTACAGCTGATGAGGGGCCGGCATGGTGCTCCTCGACGTCGTCCACGACGATGAGGTCGTCGTCTACCATCATGAGCTGGCTGTCTACAAAGCGTGACACATGTCACACGGATGACAAGCTCGAGGCAAGTACTACCAGGTCAAGTAGACTAGTTGATTCTACTAATCTTCCTCTGCATCTGGTGTGAATGCCTCAGTTTCACTTGCCAGTTCTCCCTCTTCTCCTCCCCCATCTTCGCTACTGCCTTCCTCTTCTTCAGCCGCAGCAGATGCGAAGAACTGCGTACAAATATAGGCCGCAGTCATCGCTAACGCTACCGCTATGAAAACCAACGACCTCCTTCTGTGTTGGATATCTGCGGGATCAACGTGGCTCCGGGAGCGGCTACCATTGAACGAATGGGGAATGAGGGAGCTCAGCAAGGTTTCTGACGCTCTGTAATGCTCGTAAGGTGGTGCTCGTGCCACTTCGGCTTGTATGCGTCGGGCGTGGTCGATCAACCCTTGGTAATGCTCAGTCAGCTGTATTTGAAGAACGGCATCAGGGAATGGGGGATTAATCAACAAAAGAATATGTGCGGCTAAATAGACATCGAGACTCGTTGGGCTACGGGGAAGCACCATCGTTAGGAGCTATATAGAAAGAGAAAAGTTACTTGCCGATCACCGAAAAAGAACTGTTTTCCGTCCAAGTGGCTTGCATGCACATCGAGGGCTGTCTTTGCTTTGTCCACAATCTTGGTAGCCGATCAGCGGGGTGTCATTGACCTATTGACCACCAACCTTTTCCCTCTCGAATGCACGCGAAAACGTAACAGTGTAGTCTCGCTTCACTTTCTTGCCCTTCTCAAATCCACTATTCCGCTCTTCCTCGGCAGCGGATAAGCTCCAAACCCCCGCCGCCTCCAGGCGAGGTCTATACGACTCTCTCATCCGGCTAGCCACGTAGTATTTCTGAGGGATAGGCATCTCGCTTGCGAGTGCCGGATTGGTCAGTCCCCAGAAATTGGTGTCGATCCCATAAAACATGTGCGACTGCACCGTGCACTCAACCGATGGGTAAAAACACGTCGGAAAACCATTGTTGACTCACGACAATATCAGATATACGCGCTTCGATGTGTGCATGCAGTGCGACCTTTTTAGCCTTTTGCAGGCTGGTCAAAGACGCGTCAAGGTCGATGGCTCCTAACGTGCCTGACTTGGCGAGAGATGCCACAAAAGCGACTATGGAGGGAAACGTAGACACTACGACGTGCCCGTGAGTCAAAAAAGGTAGGTGACCTGTATCTAAAGGTCAAAATCAACACAGGGCCATCTCGGAACGGGAGCTTACCGTTGGGGGATTTGTCGGGATTGGCGCAAGGTGCAACTTTGAATCTGCCTGGGATGGTGAGCTGGAGATACATGACAGTCGCAAGACAAATCGGGTCAAGCGACTGCAGGTTCCATTTCGAAGGCCATATGTATAAAACGTAGGGTGTCTCGGACATGGGCTCACACGGAGAGTTGCGTTCCCTTTTTCGGATTAGCAGCCCCGGAATCTAACAAGGACAAACATACAGACTACCATGCCCCTGGCGCCCAGTGGCAGAATTGAGGGAACCCTGGGCTGGCATTCCGAGTCATGGCATGGACATAATCCATAAGACGGGTTACAAATATATATACCAGCAGGGATAGCGCGATAGCATTGTAAAATCGTTATATATGAAGGTCGTACATCCCGTCTACATATGTTCTGTACCACTTGTGGCTTTAGGTGGCGGTCTTTGACACATGATGAGCCGTGTCGTGGCCCCCACCCACATTCGATTTTATTCATCCCATTGATCAAATTTCGTTGCCCACGTCGGGCTCGATGTCCACAAGCGGACTCACTCATGGCGGACACTTGATGCATTTGAACACGCTCGATTGACCTGCACATCATTATGATGCTGGAATTAGCAAGCGCGCTGCCACCCGATCTCGTCCGGCACGACTAGTCACTGGTGCGCAAGCGACGCGCTTGCGCCATGAACATTTGGCAGTACCCTCACGCGTAGTATACTTTACCTGATTTTCCCTGAGCTTAACAGCTGTTCTACTCGCAACCTTATGGTTTGCTCCTTTTGCTTTAATACATTCTATATCGTATATAGGACCTACACTTCGTATGTAGACGCCTCAGTCCGTTGCACCGCACGACGACTGAGGTGAGTTGGTTGTCCCACATACTTATCTACTTAAGCTTACCTGTATGTAGATTGTCTCTTGACAGCTGTCGTGCACCCCCATTCTCGTGCATATATTCCATCATATGAGCCTATCCTCCACGCGGACATACACACCAAATTTCAAGCGTAAACTCGATCACCATTCTAGCTGCTTCCTAGTACGCACGCCGGGCACTGTGGATATTCTGCATTACACCTCGCGGCCCGTCGAACCTCCAAAGACTGAAGATGGAGATGTTCGGTTTTCCCCCGTTTCTGACGCGCTAGCGCGACCTGCATCGCCACCAAGAAGGCAGACCCATTAAGGGAAATGAGCTGCCAAGACGCACTCAGCAAGTTGCTCTCTACCAGAACGAGTAAATGAAATTATACCCCACTAAAGAGCGCTGGTTGCCACCACTTGTACTGCGACGTGAGCAGTGCGCCGGAGATGGGTCCACCTTTGAGCAGGATCTTAAGCGATGTGATAAGATAACCAGGCAGGAACACACCAATAAGACCGCCGAAGGCAAGGGCCGTCATAGCGATTCCCATGCGAGCACTAGATTGCTAGTGTATGAGCGTTCACGCGCGAATGATCATACGCGTGGAAAGAACAAACCCAAACTCCGAGATATCGCTAGTAAGGAGGGCGATAAGAGGTGACAACAACGCGAAATCTGTCGGCACCGAAGTCTGTTCGATCCATTCCACAAAATAGAGGTGACTGACAAACACCAGAAAAATAGCCATAAATCGTCCCGAGTACCACAATGGTCGGGATACGGTCCAGACCGATCATGCCGAGGACGAGAATGCCGCACATGATGGTCGTCAAGATCATTAGCCTGTGCACGCCGATACGGGCTGCAATGAACCCAGTAGACAATCGACCTATCAAGCTTCCCCCGTTCAAAAGTACCAACTGGACGGCAGAGGGGATCGGTTAGCATTAAGTAACACAGGGAGCATCGATGGATCACGTGCAGAGTAAAACGAGAACGTCTCTGAATTTCTGTGCTGGATGGAGTCCAACTGCAAGTAGAAGAGCGGGAAGCAGGTTCCAGTGTTGATGCAAAACAATCTATCCCATTGGTAGCATCACCCGCGAAAATGACATAAGACGAGGGCAGACACCTACCCAAAGCACATGATACAAAAGGGTACGTCGTTGAGGATGCCCTTCCCGACGGACAGGTAGTTTGCAGAACTTTTAGCTGTGTTTAACCGCGTGCGTATAAGGAGGCAGGCGACGAAAAGGAGGGCGCTGACGAGTGCAGCACTTATCCTCACGCCACTGGAAAAGCCTGCGCTACGGTTAAATAAGTTGTTCAACATGACTGGATGAATGACCGATCCGAATGAGGATCCAGAGGCAACGAGGCTCATCGCAAGCGTGCGGCGTCGACGGAAATGATGGGATACTACACTCATGGTCGGGACATACAGAATCCCCTGAGCGATCCCGAGGCCGATCCCTTGAGCGAGGAAGATCTGTCATTACAACTCCATTGGATGGCTTGCATAATACAGTGGTAGCAGTATGACGAACCTGATAATATTGGCCTGGCTGAGTGAGCGAAAGCATGAACATGGCGAATGATTGCAGTATTGACCCCCCAATTAACAAATGGTAACTTGGTACAGTTAGCATCAAGTGCCAGATGTTGTGATTTGGACATACAAATAACCACGGTCATACAATGTACCTGCGACGAGACCGAAACCAGTCGCAAGAAATGCATTGGTACTGCCTATCCAACTATCGAACAAGTCTCGAGTTCCGCACATACCAAGGCTCAAGATGAGACTCACGATATCGCGGACGACGATTCGTCGCTCAGATACTGTCGGGTGTAAAAGTCTGAAACCATAAATATGAAACCACAAAAGAAACCACAAGGCAAGCCCATACCTTGATAAACGCCAAATGCTGAAATGTACCTTTTTTCGTGGAAGTACATGCCATCACCTGCCGTCGCAGTGCAATGTAACATACCACCTACCCAAAACCACAGAACTCGACCAGTGCCCTGTTACAACAAATCGCATCAGCTGAAGGGTCTAGGGGAACAATAATACTTTGAAGCCCTACCCTCCGACGACCACGCACCATGCTGCGGTGCCACCTTCAGGGTGTTGGATGTCCCCGGCTCCAGCTTTGTCCAACCCCTCCAAATTCGAAATATCGGATGGCGGGCTTTCTTTCGCGGCATGAATTGGTGATACGCTTGGAGGCATCGTATACGATCAGATGAGGTGGAGAGGTAAGTAACGCCTTTTTTAATGAGAAGTGCGAAGAGACAATACTACTAGCTAGCGGAGTAGGAAAGATTCAACGTCTAGAACGTCGCGATTGGATGTACCGCACCGGAAAAATGATCTCAGTCATAGCAATGATTCGTCGCGAAGCCCGCCAGCATCACGCCCATTGATAACGGGGTTTAAATGTCATAGACTCTGGTTTCTGGCACTGTCGCTTTCCCCATTCGTCTTTCGGCGGTACCAACAGCTGGAGTGTCATGCCGAGCTTATGGTATGACATAATACACAGTCGTGCTCACTGCCAGGGTATAGCAGGAGTGGACATCGCCTCGTATTGGTGTAGCGGGGCGAGATTAAAACAGGCTGAGTGACCTTCCATTCGCCCGGCATCTGTCATGATCCTTTGCGCAGCGAATTCGAGATTTCGCGGTACAGCGAGAGTCAAGAGCGGTGGGCGGTGCAAAGAATTCATTTCTGGCATCAGATACGGCCCAAAAAACAACTAGAGGGTATGTACTTACAAATCTCCATGATTAAGATGAACTTGAGTCGTCTGAAGTGTAGGTAATGCGTCCTGGATGGGTGAACGTAAAAGGTAATCAAGTTGAATAGACGGAATATTAGCCCACTGGTCGCTGCGGGAGGCAGGATGGTGATCGAGCTCATCCTCACAACGCATGCATGTGATCTCGCCAGGTTCTTCTTCATTTCTGGGCGCAATTGACATAGTCGACCCCCTGAGACTAAAAAAGGACGTATGCAGACATGAGTACACAGGTGAACGCAGACGGATGAGTCAAACCACCATATCGGTCACGTCGAAAAACCAAATGAACTCGTGCTTGATCCTTTGGGGAAACGTGTCATTCATGTCGCGTGTCCCGCATCCGTGCACCTTCTTAGGGGGACGAGCAACGAAAACCGTGTATCCTGTGCGAGTCAGTGCGACATCAAGGGTGGGGTAGGCCAACAGTGCTTGTAGAAATGTGCTTCAAAGACGCTCCAAACAAAAAGCTGGTGTCAAGCCGAGGCTCCTGACAACACCGGCCGATGACGAACTTGTTTGGCTTGCAAGTGCGGAGTAAGTGGTCCCATTATCTATGGATAGACAACAAGGACAAACAAAATAGCAGGACACGTGATCATATCTTTTGCACTCTCCCCGGGAATTGCGCGTTTCACGCAACTCCGCTGGTATACATCTCATGAAACGCAAATGCAGCAGGCATAGCGCCAGATCGAAGGGCAGCGGATCGACACGCAAAGCCTCACCACACGAATACAAATGGCCCGTCTCCTCCCATGCATCAATTTATCTGTTGTCACGAGCACTACCTTGGATTCGGTATCATTAACACCGACTCGCTGCCCGCTCGGAGGGTAGCACTGCCACTGGGCGATACTCATTGCACAGGCTTTTCTGACTGCCAGTGCTATATGGTGTAGTGCATCATTCGTAGGTATGATGCATAGTAGAGTAAGGACCCTGAAAAGGCTGTTAGGAGACTTCGCCCGCATTCGCGCTTCGGATATACCTCGGGATCCATACCGTCAGCAGGTTATACGGCTTCACCCGCCATGTCTGTGGATCCTACATGCAGGTTCCCTTCTCCGAAACTGGGGATAGGTCATTCACAAAACTTCCTTGCTTGGAAGGACTCGGTTTGCCGTGTTGTGCTAGAAACAGGTGGGAAGCACCTGTAACTTGTTTGCTGGTTCAACTCCCTGTCCACGGAAATACACAGTATCTTGCGTACGATGTTCTCCACATCCAGGCTAATTTGTCGTCCAGAGCTGCAGAAACAACATGGAGTTAGTCCTTGGGCAAAGCAAATGGAACTCATACGTGTTGGGATTGTCCCAAAACATCAACGGACACCTGATGCATGGATTACCAGTCAGATGTTACGCCTGCAATGCACCTTTCCTGCTTCGCTGACACAAGACCCTTGCGTTTCTACCAGGGTATTCGCGAATAGGTCCGACCCCGGATGCGGTCCATGCAGAAAGCTTGCGATTGATGTGTTCTTGCCTCGCGGACTGACGATAATCTAACAAGTAATCAGAATGCTAATGAGTGGGGGTCGTCATGGAGGTCGAGAGTTGTCAGCAGGAACGACAGGGTGGGGACGGGTCAATGCCTAGAGCGGGAATAGGCAGAGTAACACCTTACGCGTTGCCTTGTTCGATGGTCGACCGTACTTACGCGTGAATGACAGCCTGCAGTATGATCCCGTCGTACTTCCAAGTATATATGGCAGCCTCTCCCGTTAAACCCAGCCTTAACCCGACGCGTTTCCTCGCGACACGCGCGTCGGCGCTCTCTCGTACCACGATCATGCCTTCGAAGCGAAAAATCGCTGCAAAGCGCGACGACGCTGCCAGCGCGTCAGATGCTGAAAGCGCTTCTCAGCAACCACAGGCGAAGCGTGCAAAGCGAGCAGAGACCCCGTCCAACGATACCGAGGCGCCTAACGGGCAACCCATAAACAAAGTACTACCCGTCAACATCGCCTTCTCCCCGCGCACAGCGGGCACACTCCGGCTTGCCACATGGAACGTGTGCGGACTGGCAGCAGCACAAAGAAAGGTACCCTTCAACCTAACAACGTGCGGACGGACCTCAAAGGATGTTTTTCAGGGGTTCAAACATTACGTGGAGGCGGAGGATCCAGACATCCTCGTACTGACGGAAACGAAGGGGAGTGGCGTCGTTCCGTTGGCCTTTCATTTATTCATTTTTTACCTTTGAAACACTACAGGTCAACAACGAACCGGTTGATCCTGTCATTAGCGCCCGCTTTCCTTACTGTACTTGGGCTATTTCTGACAAAAAGACGTACGGTGCGTCTACGTCCTGTGTTTTACCATCACACGCGCGTTCAGTTTTGTCTACCCTTTAGGTGGCACTGCGGTGCTCTCAAAGCTCAAACCCATCTCGGTTACGAAGCTTCTTCCAGGACATCCGGAGCCTAATCAGGTCAAGGGGCGTCTCATCACACTCGAATTTGAAGGGTGCTATGTCATTGGTACCTATGTGACGAACGCAGGCCAGGGCCTCAAAGTACTTTATCCAGCTTGCCTTCCTGGCGCGTTTCTAACGAGCGGTGGGAAACGTAGACGCTTAAAGAAAAGAACGTATGGAATGAGCACTTCACTACCTACATACGCGATCTGGACAGGAAGAAACCGGTGATTTGGATGGGTGACATGAACGTCGCGCCAACCCCGGAAGGTTGGTGATGGTACAATCCTTGCTGTTCCGCCCTTACCCAGTGGTTTCCAAGATCTCGCAAATCCACGCACAAACTGGAATAAAACACCTGGATATACGCTAGATGAAACTGAGGCATTTAAGAACATCATCGATGCTCCTGGATGTCCTGAGGGTACCCCAAGGTTTGTTGATGTTTGGAGAGTTCGCCATCCAGGTGTCCAGCATTACACTTACTTTTCGTATCGTTTCAACTGCCGCACGAAGGGTATAGGATGGAGATTAGACATGTGTAGGTATTCTCCTCCATACAATTGGCTAGCTCGCTGATCCTATTTGATACACTGTCAGTCGTATTAAGTGAGCGCATACTGGAGAAGGTGAAGATGTGCGAGATACGTAGTGAGATATACGGGGCATCCGACCATCTCCCAGTGGTCATGGAGATCGAGGCTGGACAAGTAATAAGAAGCTAAGATTCTGACACGCTCTGTAATCCTGCGGGGTTCTTAATACTCTCCGAATCGTACATGTCCAGTCTCTTGCGCATGTGCTCTCGCATCCTTCTCACCTTTGAGGCCTTTTCCGCATTGCTGCAGCGCTGTGAATAGTATTACGACTATATATTTTCAGTGCAGCTCACTTCGCATTTTAGATCAAATGTTGCAGTGTTTGTAAATGCTTTTCTTTCCCGCAAGATATCGGTTAGTTTCTTGGCTGCTTCAAGAATAGGGTCAGACGCGTCCGCCGATGTCTTCGCGCCTACGTCAGCCAAGTTCCAAGTTCCACTGGCAAAGCTCACGATAGGGAAAATGGTCTGATGCCACTCGTTTGGCGCATCCTCCATAGGAGCCAGAGTAGCAACATCATAATGGATACCGGAGTACACAACGATGCATCTTCCAAGCCTCGTCAGTTGAGTCGAACATCGCCATTAGAACACATCAACCTGTACTCAGTACCTCCTGGGGAAGGCGAGAACTGGTCGATGCGGCCTGTCTCGACGTCTATGGAGGCGATCTCCGTGTTGAAGTGTTTGGCAAGTATGCCGAGTTCGATTGCGCCTCCCCACGTCGAGGGCTTCAGAATAGTTGCGACGTACTTATCACGCGGAGCTCTAGGTCTCGTCAGTGAGGGCCACGGGCCACTCGAAAGAGTATGCTATACCCTAGAATAGCTTCGTTGTAGGTCTGCATATCTCCCTGGATGCCATCAGCGACGACTGCCACGCAACGCGTCATGTCCAACCCGTTACGGAGTGTCAGATCTGATCACTTACTCTGCCGCATCTTTTGCGCTTTCGAGATGTCCTGTTCAAAGATGAGCGCTATTGACGAGAAGAGGCAAGAATTGTCGTCAGGAACGACCTGGCTCAAAGGTCGTTGGCAGCAGGTGAGAAGGAAAGAGATTGTGGGCGTACTCTGTGCACAAGCACGCCAGAGTTTGTCGGCACGCTAGCTGGGCCGGTGCTCTGAGGTGCAACGGCCTGGCGAGCGGGCGCCGGCGGCTGAGACACGGGTGTTGGGCCGGGCGGGCTCGTCGCTGTGGGAGTAGGCGCTTTATTGTTCACGATGATCTGCTCTCCGGCTTGCAGGCCCAAACTCGAGAGCGGCAACTCCGGTACGAGGGTCAACGTTCGTGGGGGGTATCCCGATCTGACTGAGTGAAGAAGCCCACTGAGCGTATATGAGGTGCGATACGGCGACACGCTCACTTTCTTGCTGTGAGGGGGGGATTTCGGCGAGGGCAAATATCTGCTGCTGGAGATCTTGGACAGTGAGTGCATCGATATCCAGCTGGAGGGTCGCGATTCCTTTTGGGTGGCGTACACGGATGGGCGCCATCTTCGAAGATGCTAAGATTTAGGTTACAAGGTTCAAGCTCAAGCTCGAGATAGATCAAAGGGATGTGTTCATTGCGTCACCTTCATACGCCATACTTAGACATATCGTCTCTACGCCGTAACATGCTCTGGAGAGGGCTCCTGCGCAATTTGCTGTCCTTCTCCAAGCATGTGTGTAGGGACCTTGACCTCTGGCAATCTATCCAGAACAGTCCGACCAGCAGCCTCCGCCTTCTCCCTCTCTGCCTCCTTCACAAGCTCATCCAACTCATCCTCCAGCTCCGCATCATCAATTTCGCCAGTCTCTGCCACAGCGATGTCTCTTCCAATCTTGATAGCTTCGTCCACCTCACGTGCATTGGCATTGGCGGCCGCCAGCGCGTCCATCGTCTCGTCGATCTTCTCGCGATAGAGTGACGGGTGGCTGAGAATGGCTTGTAACGTAGCCGTAGATTTCTCATACGTTCTCATGAGCTGATCGCCATGAGCATACAACTGTTTGCCGATGAGTGAAACGACATCTTTACCTCGATATCACCCGCTGCCGTCTCGACACTCATCAGGGTCGCTTCTAGATTCTGTAGCGCTCCCAGCCGCTTGGTCAGCACTTCCTCCAAGCTCTTCTTGAAACGGAGATGCGTGATTGCAATAGACTTCTGTTGTTGTCGCAGAGCCGTCGAGATACGCCTGGTGGTCCTGTGTGTGCATTGAATAGATACACTCAACTGAACGAACCGAGGCTCTCACTCATCCATCTTGCTATGCAAGCGGTCGATCTGATCCTCTAGGTTCGTGACGGCAGTCTTCAGCTCAAGAATACATCTATCGACACCAGTCACCTCTCGGTCTTGCTCATCCGTTGCGAATTTAATGACCTGGATGCCGTCAGTACTCCGCAGCGCAGCAAAAATCCAAACAGACGCACATCCTTGTCCCGCACCAGCACCCTTCTGTCCCTCTCCAGGTATCTCAGCAGCACTCTGATATCCGTCTCGCTCAATATTTCCCCAGGAAGAACCTTGGAGCTAAATGTGCTCCGAAAGGTTGCCACCGTGTAGAGCCTGTCCGAAAGACACAGTCCACCCAAAGACGCATCCACAGCGTCGGCGGCCCGCTCGACCAGCTTGAGCAAAACGTACTCTCCTTCCACCCTCTTCCACATCTCCGCTTCGCTGTACGTGTCTTCCGACCGGACTATATCTAGCTGCTCCATCGCCCACCAGAGTGGTTTCCCGACTAGGAACGAGGCAACCCGGTAGGGCAACCATCCGGGATCGCACACCGATTGTTGGGACGTCAAGAACTGCGACAGCGGGATGAACGCACGATTGCGTTGTAGCTCGGCCTTTACTAGTACGTTGCCATTAGTATCTGTCGGAGGGAAATGGGAAGGCCGAGGGCACGCACGATGGTGGAGGCCAGTCCGAGGGGTTTACCGACGCCATCACACCGGAGTTTGTCCACGATCGCCCGATGCGCGCCGAGCACGAGCTTGTTGCCCTGGTGCTCGGACTCGGGACCCAGTGCATCTGTCTCCTCGCCCTTTCTAGGGCTCGTGGTTTCCGTCTGCCACCCGCGAGTGACAAGCTCTTCGAGCGTCCGCTGCCACCAATCGACGTGTGCGTGGTAAGACGTAGGATTTGAGTGCTTCTGCCGTGAAACATCAGAGTATAGTGACTGCAAGCGAGACCTAGACGTAGAGGCGTATGTAGAGCACGAGGAAAGTGAGACAGCACTCGAGGACATGGTCGCACGGAGCGAATGTCAGGTGCGAGTGTTGTGTGCCCTGATTCTAAACGAGCATTACGGCACGTGATAGCTTGTCCCGCCATTTCCTGCGCCCCATGCTAGCCCGCCACACGGGCATATTTCCATGCTTCGTTACCACTGTCACCACTTGTATTGTATCCATTTTTCACATAAACTGCTTGCACTGGCGTTGGATGAGCATGCTTCCCCCACCAGTTTCGACACATAAGGAAATACCTTTCCCGCTGATGTGTTAAAACTCCGCTCAAATGCAACAGAACTGACAGCTTACGGACGTTCGGAAATTTCACTTTAGGCGTGTCCTCCTGACTCTGGGAGGACTTCAAACAAGAGGAGGCTGTTGAGTGGAATCGAGTGCAGGGACGGATTGGATGAAATCGCTGTCGCAAGTGTGACCAGGTCCATCAGACCAAAGTTTGGAGTGGACGGGGGCGCGGGAAACGGGGCGCAGTTTGGGGTGCCGCCAAGTTGAATCGCCGCTCAGACTTCAGCTCGGCGCTGAGGCGTGCCGTTGGAGTGTTCGGACGTTCGGACTGCGCGGAAGGTCGGAAAGTACAATTCCACAACCTTTTGGACTCTGGAGTGTAGCAAGAACTCTAAAAGCCGTTAAGTAAATACAAAGTAGAGGAAATACAGTCACAGTGCAACTAAAAAGCGAGAAACCAACAGAGTACATTATTTTAGAGGCTTAGAGGGACTATTTATACAAACCCGTTAGACCCGTCGGATGCAGTATGATAAAGTCTTTCATTGACTCGCGAAGGTAAGCAGGCAGTACGATCCCTCCTCCACACTGGCATCATTCTTCATCTCTTCCATATAGCGATAGCATTCTGCTTTGCGGACAAAGTCCTATGAAAAACGGTGCTCGATCAACTCCTCGATCAGTCAGACTTCGTCGTCTATGCACCCCGCACTGTACATAGAGGAAATTCTTCTGAATATCTTCGGCTTTTGCTACGTCCCTATCTATCGATATGGATCAAGGCCTCCCAACGCAAGGCGCTTGTCATATGCAAACATAGATATTGCTACCCTGGCGAGGACTTGCAGGACCTTCAAAGAACCAGCGTTAGATATGCTTTGGGCCGAATTGGATGACTTGACTCCCCTTGTGCGATGCCTCCCTGAAACTTCGTGGATAAAGTCGAAAGAGGTAACACAATCCATGCATTCCGTGATGCAGACGATCATCATAATTTTGTGCAGGTGTACTCGCTCAAAAAGCCGCTCAGTCAATCTGAGTGGCACATTGTTTTGGGCTATACATCTCGTGTGCGGGCACTTCCTCGCCTGCATGCTTCATTGGGTTTGACTCCAGACTGTGTTGAAGAACTCTCGAAGTCCCCAGACTTCTCGACTCTGTCCATTTTTCCTCATCTCCGTGTCGTCGGGCTGTATGGAACCAGGACAGCACAACTAATCACCCCTTTTGTGCGACATCTTGCAAACCCCAGCTTGACAAAGCTCACGCTCTCGACGGAGAATCTTGGCACTGTTATCAGAGCTTTTGGCAATCAATGCCCAAGTGTGGTAGACTTCAATGTGATGCATCTCCCTGGCGTGGAGGTTGGCGCAATCTCGGGTCTCATATGTCATTGGCAAAATCTCACCTCCGTGCGCTGTTACCGTGTCTGTCTAACTGTCGATGCTCTCGTTCACCTTTCTCGCTCACGGTCATTGACTTCCTTAACCTTTGAAGTCCATGACGCAGCCCTTGGTTGGTTTCAGTCTACCCAATCCTCTACCCCCACGCTGACCTTCTCGGCTCTCCGTGACTTGGACCTTCAGTCCAAATCGCTGACTCTGGCGCAAAGATTCTTCCGTCATTTATCTATCCCAGGGCTGCGCGATCTCATCATTACCATTTTCTCTCGCCCAACCTCCTCAGATCTTGCACCACTTTTTGTCACTTTCGAACGAGCCCGTGTATGCGATGTTCTGGCCAGCCTCACTCTTCGTACCTTTTTACATGAAGCACCGAATCTCGTATCAAACATCACCCCCGATTATCTTCGTCCCTTGTGTCTCTTTGTGAACATCAAATCGATATTTCTGGACGTTCCCTTCACCTTGGACTTGAACGAACGCGAATTGCTTAGCTTAGCGTCTTCGTGGCCTGATTTGGAAACATTCGAGGTGTGCAAGCATCACGTCTGGTCAACTTCAAGTGCTATCACGCCCGGAGGATTCCTACGGTTGTTGGAAAGATGCAGATCCCTCCGCGTCCTGCATTTCATGCTCGACACACGTGACTACACAGAAATCCCTCAAGGGCATCCATGGCGTGGTCTTACTATGCCGAAGGATGCCGTCATCCACCTCCTTAACTCCTCCATCGAAGAGGAGTCTATCGAGGCTCTCGGTGTTTTCTTTCATGTTGCACCCCACCCGACGTTCAAATTGGATACCTATTGGACCCGACCTTATTCTCTTTACAACGGTGGAGAGCCACCTCGGGAGCTGCGTGGTCCCTATCGCGAGCGGTGGGAAGCAGTTCTCACACTTGCCCGTGATCTTTGGATGAAGCGGAGGGACTTGGGATGCTCCTTGAAGGCTATATCCCCACTGCGCCATCCATGATGGTGGATATGGCCGCGGTTCGACTGGGAGTCGCCTGCGCAATGGTTTACGAAGCCCCACCCACAATATCTGCTTTCGTCTGTTACCAGATTTATGAACTGTAGCCATCGCATACTTCAATCTAGATAGGACTATGTGTGATTGAGAGAATGGTACTCAAGTTCGTCTCCCTCTCTTCACCAACTTGGGCGAGTCATCGTCGCTTGTGATTGTGATCTCCGAGTTCGCTGCGGCCGTGTACCTCGATGCTAATCCAGGGAACGGGGAGAGATCGGGAAGGAAACTTCACGTTCTCATTATCACATCAGGCAATCTGGTAGAAACTCCCTGCCCATGGGTCAGGCTGACCTCCACCCTTCATTCGGATCGCAAGATCAGACATGTACCAACGCCCAGGGCCCTCACGAGGAGAAATAGTATTCGTCCCCACGATCGACCAACGTTCGTGCAATCACTCATGATCACATTGCAGTCCTTCTGTATCCGCAAAGTGCGCGAAATTTACAGCGATAACTTACACCATCTCATCGTAGTAACAGATCGCTCTTTACTCCCCTGTTGTTCAAGTCATTCGGATGGCCAAGTGCTGGGCTTTACAGAGGAATCAAATGACGAAATACCTCGAACACAGACGGACGTACAAAGTATCTCTTGTGGAATTTTGCTCCTGTAGTGTCAATGAGTTCAATCTCTTCTGGCGTGAGCTCGGGTATCCTCTCAGTGTCGAGATACCCTCTGATACGCTCAGCTTTGGACGACGTGCTACCAACAATCACTCAGTGTGTACCACAGTTGAAAACTGGGACCGAATTAACTTACGTTACGACCAGCACGCCTTTCTGCTTCAGCCATTTGTCGAGCACTTGGGTGTCGGACACGTGGGATCCCCGGACTTTCTCCAGGCGTGCGCGAATCTTTTCAATGACTGGTGGAAGAGGTCCTTCACCCTTGCCACGGACAATGGGCGATAACCCTCCGTATGAGGATGTCACGATGCCATATTCCTTATGCAGCGCGAGGTTGGGTCCCAAAGCTTTCCATACATATGGGTGAGCTTCGACCTGTTCCAGAGTTGTGAGGGATTGAACCACAAATCAAAGTCGAACTACTTCGTCACCTGGTTTACAGCTGGGAGAATAGTGGCAACTTCAAGAATTTCCTCGAGGTGATCTACCGTGAAGTTCGAGACACCGATAGACCTGGTCAAGCCTGCCGCCCGGGCCTCTTCCATGCCTTTCCAGACCTCCTTAAGCTTGCCTACGTGCTGCTTCGGCTGGTGGACCAAATACATATCCACGTATTTCACTTTGAGCCTCTCCAAGGATTTCACAAGCGCACTTTTGGGGGTCTCCCCCGGCCCCAAGACGCCCAGCTTCGTTGTGATGTACAATTCAGATCGTGGCTTTCCCGATGCAATGATTCCAGCGCCAAGTGAGGCCTCGTTGTTGTACGCCTGCGCCCCATCAAGGTGCGTGAAACCATTCCGAATGGCGAGGGTCACGGCCTTTGCAGCGTCCTTGTCATATAACGCGGTCCCTGTTCCGAAAGCTATCCAGGGGACCTGGGTTCCATCATTCAGAGCCAATGTAGAGACGAGCATTCTGTGGGATGTGCGGAGGGCGAAATGACGGGTTGGGAAGACCGGGGGATATAATCCTGGGTGACTACGCTGGCATAAATACCAGCGCAGCCCGATACGAGTGACTAAGGGAGGAACAAGTGAAGCCATCGCCCGTGACATTTGCGCAATTATCCGAGTGCGTATCGTTCTTCAAGTGGGCGTTGCTTGGTAATAATGGTATTTTTATCGTGCGAAGACCATATATATCCCCACTTCCGCAACTGTCCAGTGAGAAAGGTGAAAGCTCAAGTACTTCTCGTGTAGCAGCAGCCTGGGTAAATGAAACTTTGGTTGTTAACGTCGCTGATTAATCGCGACATTGGAGCTTAGTAACCCGCAGCCCGCCCTGAAGTCAGATTTTCCACCACCATTTTTCGCATGATCTGCTTTCTGTATCTTTTAACAACTTCCAGGCGCTAGTTTACCACATGCTCGATTGTCTCATGTCTCTGACAATCCTTCATCTCTTGGTGCCTCAGAAGAGACTACACGGTATACCCTTTGGCCGATCATCCTGATCGCTCTGTGGATGCCGTCGGTCACCTGGTGTACCGACAGGATTAATTCGAATGACTGGCTGCATAAATACACTTCCATCAAGAATCCATGGTTATTGGTACTGTAAATGTATGACTAACAATGTACTTGCTTTCGGTTTGAGTAGACCCCCTTTGGAGGGTTCTCTGTACAGTGAATGAGAGTTTCTGTCGAGTACTGGATTGAGCAGACCCTCACACTATACCCAGCAGTAGTTCCAGTATGTACTTGTTACGCTGTCTCCCCAAACAGACAACTCCATAATATGACGCACTACATTCGTGTTGAGTGTCAGACAAGTGAGGAAACTTGGATATCTAAGTAATTGCCAGACCCGAGTAAAGTGAAAATGTACAGAATGGATATTAAATAAGTGAGGAACGTCTAAGACGCCACCTCGCTGCAAACCAGAAGAATCAAAACTTGGGAGATTTCAACACATGCTATAAACAGTTCGAGGAGACAATGGGAACCTGGTGAAGTCCAGACGACAAACCAAAAGTCATCATTGGCCGGAGGCGAGGTCCAAGGAAGCTGCGCTAAGCAGTGTTTTTGCAGTGTGAGGAGAGGAGATATGTAGGTCGACTGGTACAAACGAGTGTTATCGGAACAACTAGGAAGGAAGGATAGTCCAAACAGCATCGTACGAGCGCCCGAAAGCCAAAGTGAGGTTCCTGGTATCCTTAGATCTCCGGCATGCCATTGTAATGCCCTGGACCACTAGGACGTATAGAAGGGCTAGAATGATATGGGCTGCTCGGGATATCATACGATGATCCAGTCCGGAGGGTGGTTGCGGGCGGTGAAGCAGGGAATGTACTGGGATCAGACGGGTCCTAGAATATCGTGAGACATCATGGTCCTGAAAGCATTCTCTCTACTCACGTATAGCCTGGGCTGTGCCATCTGGGAAGCAAAGGGAGTGGTGTCTGTATAAGCAGAGGACGGAAGGGGTGCCATCGGAGCACCGGTAAACTCTGCTGACGGCGGAATTCGAGAACGCTTCCGTCTCGTGACGAGGAAGGCAATCACTCCAGCAATCGATGCAAGTCCAACGACACCTCCAACAACACCACCAGCGATCGCTCCGATGTGCGTCTTGGAAGATCCTGAATTTGAGACTGATGGTGTAGCAGTAAGTGAGGCTGAAGCAGCACTGGATGGTAGAGAAGAGCCAGTGGATTGGGGGGGTTGAGTTGCAATCGACTCGGGATTGTCTGAACGACCTGATAAACGCAACGTACAGCAACTATGAAAGTGGCAACCTACCGCCCACAGTCTGAGCAAGCGTTACGTTGAAAGCACCAGTTGTCTGGTAAAAGAAACCTCAGGACATCGTCAGCAGATAGCTAAAGTACGTCATGCATACCGTCACATCTTGAAACGCCCATTGGGGTATCGCTGTACCAACTGGGACACCAGGTGGGAAGCTATTGGAGTCATAAACTTCATGGGAGTTGCAGTGTATATAACAACCTACACTCCTGGATAGATGGTCGAGCAATTGGTATTCCATGTGCTCCAGCTGGGAGCGGAAAATTAGAACTTGAAGACAACCTTGTGGGGATCCACGCTACCTGACAATCGTATGGTTCTGGCAAAGACCACAGGCGCTCACGGCGTTATACGTGACGGTACTACACTGACAAGGATTTTGCTCATCCGCAAAGGGGCCAGTATAGTGAGTGTTGGGTGGGAGAGCGGCGACAGTAAACTCTTGTTGAACATCAGAACCATGAAGGAGTGCGTGACAACACGAGAAACCAACGTACGACCACCATTGCACGCGCCCTGTAAATAAGCTGATACAAGGCAAGAACTCTGATCCTTGCTGTTTTGCATCTCATCACCAGAACGGTTTCAGAGTAGAGTAACCCAACCAAGGCGGTGACATACCCAATTGAAGGAGGACAGACAACTTGCGGTCGTAGATTGGGCGAGAACACCCACGGGACCCGCGGGAAGTAATCCGGCGGCAAGGATCACGAGCGACGGCCAGTGGAGGCTCCTGCCCAGCTGCATGGTGGAGGAAGAAAAAAAAAGAACTTAACTTTCTGGACCCTGACGCCCTGCCTCACCTAATATACATGAACAATCAGGGACCCGTGTTCCTGGGTAGCAAATTCGTTATGTATAGCAAAGCGCATCAGCGTGTGTTCCCGAGGCTGTGTACCATAATGCCGAGAAGTTTGCGGGGCCAGAAGCAAAACGGTCCGAGACTGCACAGCGCAGCATACCACGGGTGAGAACACGCCCGAGACGAGGCAGGCTAGTACCGCCATGATACGACAAGGCGGCTCGACTGAAGTCAATTCTAGAGGTCAGTTTAGAGTTTACTGTAGCCAAGCCTAGCCGATGTAAGTGCATGGCGCTGATAATCACTCCCGTTTGGAACGAGATGGCGCTGAGCGGGCATAAATGACGCTTGATTGTGGCAGACCGTCGAAGTGCTCACCAGTTCACATCGCGGAAAGTAGCTATGCCGTGCTACTTGCTCTGGCAACGTGATCCGCAAAACTCCTGAACCCTCGTACCAGAGTGATCCTAGATACCGCGTCACGCTTGGCAGTAACGGCAGCGCCGCTCATATAATCCAAAAGGGGAAAGAATGTCTTCACGAGAAGGCCGCCCACTGTGGGAAACGATGAGCTAATGACTGTATAGCTCTTAGCCACTCGCCATCTCTGCGATCGTCATTGGCGACTGCACCGACGAACCTCAACACTCCCTATGGCTCCCTCGACAACGTGAGTAGCAAGCATTCTTCATGACCACATCAGTTTGACATCCTTATTTAAGCGTCCCCTCGGTCACGGTCAGTGAGAAATTGGCTCCCGGCCAACCTATCTGACACCCATATCCACCGCAGGACATCGAAGTTCCGGAGACACTTCTCAAAAAACGCAAGCAAAATGAAAAGGCTCGGGAAGATCGCCTTACTGCCGCTGCTACTGCACGGAGGGTGCGTCCAAGGCTTCTCGAAAACTGCACTCTTTCTCTCTTGTGTGATGTATATTGTTCATCAAACCGTGGCTAGTGGTTTATCCTACGTTGCTGCCTTAAATTAACCATCTTTCGGGACTGACATTTTTGTTTTTGTCTTGTTTATGTTTTCTATCGACCTAACACCCTACACAGGCGGCACAGGCCAAGCGCAAGGTCATCTTCAAGCGCGCCGAGACTTATGTGAAGGGGTACCTCGCGAAGGAGCAGGAGGAGATCCGACTGAAGAGAGCAGCGCGCACGTCTGGAGATTTTTATGTCCCTGCCGAACCCAAAGTTTACTTCGTCATTCGTATCCGCGGTATCAACGAAATCGCGCCTAAACCCCGCAAGATCCTTCAGCTGCTTCGTCTCCTCCAGATCAACAATGGTGTATTTATCAAGGTAACAAAAGCTACGCAACAAATGCTGCGGTTGGTCGAACCCTACGTTGCATACGGGTTGGCTCCATTCCGATGCGGTCACTTGCTTTCGCTGACGAGGACCCCAGCGAGCCTAACCTCAAATCAATTCGAGAATTGATTTACAAGCGTGGATATGGGAAGGTCAACAAGCAGCGTATTCCTCTCACTAATAATGCTATCATCGAAGAGAAACTTGGCAAGTACGACATCCTCTGTATCGAGGACCTTGTACACGAAATTGTTACTACTGGACCAAACTTCAAGCAAGTCAGTATATTTCCCGCTGGTTTTCGCCTTTTTTTAAATCGAGCTTTGTGGTAGGCATCCAACTTCCTTTGGCCTTTCAAGCTCTCCAACCCCACTGGTGGCTGGAGGACACGGAAGTTCAAGCACTTTGTCCAGGGCGGCGACTTTGGTAATCGGGAATCCAATATCAACAAGCTCATTCGGCAAATGAACTAAGCATGCTACTCTGGTGTACACTGATGATCTGCGTTGTTGGGAACTGGGCACTGTGGGAGCCTGGCCGTGTAGCCGGAGGATGCTTTGTATGAGGGTATGCGTGGCATGAGTTCACATCCACTTTCTCCGCCGTGAATGCGTCTTATGTCGAAAATGAATATGATGTTTTCACCTTAACTTAAGTGTCACGGCCCGTGAACAATCAGCAACTTTCGCTCACTGCTCGCCCACACTACGACTTGACTCCGAATCACGTACAGTGTGAACCTCGTAACCACTCCAGGTTACTTAGATCCCAGTATCTGTGGTACTGAGTGTAACCGCTCGGTATCATCTGCCTTTTGGCTTAGCGGCTAAGCGCGGCGGTCTAGTCTGATCCATCGACAATGTATATGGGACGATCGCACCACCAAGCTGCGAAGCTTCTATTCCCCAAGAGTTACAGTGCGAACCTTGCATGGTCCCGCAGAAGACAGCCGCAGAGGGTCCAGGTGATGTCCCGGTGAAACAGGTCAATGGTATCTTGCAGAATCTCAGGTTGGTTTTCATCCACTATTTGGATATATCCCACAGAACATGTCGTCCGCAGAGGCGAGCACTTCAGACACGCACGGAACATGCAGGGCAAGCCTGTATCTAGCAGGTCGCTTTTGTCCCATGCTCATAGCCAACCAACGTTACCTCTCAACCTTATCTATCCCTCTCCAGCGCCAACAATAAGCCCTTCGTGGGTTCCGGGACCCAGCCCCCCAAGGAGCTGGCGATCACCTGCAGCATCAACACCATCTTCATCAGTTTTACCCAGCGAAGTCAAGAATAGTGCGGACATCATCAACACTGCACCATGGCGAGAGCACGCACTCTCGCCCTTATTCTCTGCTGGCGTTACATCATCATCATTATCATCATCATCATCATCATCAATAGATGCTCGCTCTCGCCTGATCTATCCAGATCCTAGCCCAATCCCACAATTGACTCTTCTCTGTCTCCAGCTCATCCGGCTCACTTGTTCAGGGATAGACCTGGTAGAGGCCATGTCTTATGTCCCGCTTCACCTTCGCCGTGCCCTTCTTCGGTACGCTGCGGTCCATGCGCCGTTATCGCAGACCGAGCTCGACGCACTGTGTGAAGGGACCACTCACATCGACACCGAGCTTATCATCGTCGGACCGCACAACACCCTACGTGCGAGCTTCCTCTGGAGAGACCCTGCCACCGACGCCCGTCCCAGCGAGCGTAATCGAGGGATTGAGCTTAGCGAATCATGGGATGCTGTTCCAGCACAGGACACCGAGCCCCTAGCACTCCGCATCCTCGCAATCCTCTCGAGCCCACTAAGCTCCGCCACTATGCTGGCATTCCCGCCGACAATCATGCATCTTGCGCTTATCAACATACCCCATCGGATTTCACTGCAACGATTGCCGATGATCTGCCCGCTTCTCGTGTTCCTGGACTTGTCCTACAATACGTGGTTAGGAACCACCCAAGTTGCCGATAAAGGGACGCCGATGCTAGAACAAGTAGAATGGGGCAAGTTGCACAGGTTAGAGGTGGTTGGACTGAGAGGCTGTTCCATCACTCCAAAGGCACTGCTAGAGCTGAATAGGGGCCGATGGGAGGGTGTTCGGATCATTCAATAGATTGCTATCTGTGATGAATTAGTGGCAAGGCGGGTCTGTGGCTCATTGTTCCTGCACCTGAGGCATGTGATTCGATCACAAAATACTCTTGGCACCTCCTATCAGCGCCCCAATACCGCTATCAGTGCCCATCCAGGGCCGTCTCGACGACCACCAGGGGAAACTCGAGTGGAACCGTATGAGAGGAACCTAAGACGGTCCTTGAGGTCACATGCAGGTATGTCTTCAAATCCTCCACTCTCACGCATGGTTCCTTGGAAGGGTCAGTGGCGAGCACGGTCACACGAACGTTGTCCGGGAAGCTCGATAGGTAGTGTGAAAACGACCAAGGGTCATTTTGCTGGACGAGAGATCTCGTGAGGACCGGCCGCCGAGGACGAGGAGACCTACGTCGAGGATAGCGTCCATGGTAGCGACGTTGCACAAGCGCGCGCCCAAGGACGTAAAGATGGCGGCCTCATTCGTCCACGATGGGTTTTCCTGCAGATACGCTTCCGGCGTCTTTGGGTTCCTGACACTGTCGACGGAAAACGTTCGGTAGAAGGCGATGGACTCGGGGGTCACCTCGAGAGGGGGATCGCCGAGGACGACTCGGACTGGTCGAGCGGACTTGAGGAGGGGAAGCAGGGCGGCGGCGACGACACCTCCAAGCGAGTGTCCGACGACGATGTCAAAAGGGTGACGGTTGCCTTTGGCAGCGGTGAAAAGGGGCCGGAGTTCCTCCGTGAATGCAGCGATGGTATAATCAGTACCTCGCCTAGCATTTCTGTACCCAAGGAGATCGGGTACGATGACGAAGTAACCTGGTCGATGCGGATATTATAATCACAGATCTTCCGTTACAGCTTCATTGGGGGACCTGCCTCTATCTTGCGCAATGCGATGCCAAGCATGGGATTTCGAAGATATGAGACCATGGATCAAGAGGAC
>JBBPKI010000051.1:0-57016 GCA_038089155.1 Nevesoporus exiguus
GTGGTTGATCGGTTCGCACAGCGACCGTACCAAAGGAAACATCTGCAGACGGAAGGGTATCCCTTTTATTCGTTCGGTGGTGGCAGGCACCTTGTAAGTACTACTCCCTACTCTCAGCCACTTCCCTGAGCTAATGGCCTCAGTGTAAGGGAAGATGGCTTGCCCTTTACGAAATCAAGGTTCTCGTGATTATATTGCTCTATACGTTCGACTTCAGTCCCACAGTGGAAAATTCGACGGGTTGGAGCCTACCCCGAGTCCATTCGCGCAGCATCGGTGTCGCACACACAGACGATGATGTTTTTGTGCGGTTATCTCCACGTCAGGCGAAGAATGATGATTGAACGTGGAATCGGCAATATATATGGTGGTGTCTCGAGGTGTAACAATGGTGACTGCACTTTTGATTCTGTGAGATGAAGGTAGTCTCGCATCGGTTTGTTCGTATTGTCACATGGCCCGGTGTTGGGGGCTGGCACGCGTCGGGTAGTGGTAAAGTTCCAACCGAGGTGTTTGCACAATGTCATTGGTAGATCTAGCACCAGCCAAGTTAATGACAATGACACGGAGCGCATACGTGCGAGATATTATACCTTACGCCGGGACATACAGTGTTTTCTAACGTGGGAAGTGACACTCGTCACTCGTTGCGTTGATCAAGGTGCTTCAGCGGCCCGGGTGGACCGGTGGCTTTCCACAATCGGGAACGCGATTACCATGCGCCCAGTTTCACCACACTTCGCCCTACTACAAACTATGGGCAACTCTCCGCAGGATGTGTATGCCAAGTGTCTTCCAACACGATATGGGTACCCTTTGTGGAATCCTGAGCCTGGAAATACTCTCCCGCACGACCATCGACAAGATTGTTTCCAGGTTGGAGATGTTGGCATTGTCGACCCCGATCACGGGTTCGACGTCATCTTCAACATCTACAAGCCGCGTGATCACTGCAAGTTGTAGTCATCGACTTGTTTACACTGATAGCTACGATTACGCTCGCGCGCTCTGCACTCGTCAGTGTACAATGTCTACGACAGCCAATCATATTCATCAGACTCCTGGTAACGCCATCCGCCATGTCCATGGTTCAACCAAGGGCAGTAAGATGAACGTCCATATTTCAACCTAGAGCCCTCTTTATGTCATCCAGCCGGCATTGCGCAGATGGGCTGCAAGTTGATACAATCGAGTAAGGTGTTGCCTCTTCACGATATTTCGATGGATCCTGCATGCTCTACCGTAGTGGGCGTTGCAAACTTGCCACGAATATAGACCCTCCTATTACTTCAAAAGCAGTCTCCAGATGCATGGATTTTGATTGTTCATTTGTCTCTTCGGACAGAATTTGGTCGAAAGAGTTAATGGCTGACATCCTGCTTATTGAGGTATTGAATCATGCTCATGACAGATGAGGAACAAACATACTCTTGACCACTGTGCATGTCGACGGACAACTTAGAATACGCAAGGTAATACGCCAGGAATCTTATAGGGTAAGAACATCAGACATTCGAAAAGGTTGCCAACTTCACCAATAGAACGTCTCTCTGCCTTCCAGAATTCTGCGCTGAGTCCCTTTCCCGTAGCACCTTTCTCTAATTCCCGGATACCTCGTCCGACATCGAGGTCTAGTCTGCAGAGCCAACCTTCCAGTGTGCGGGAACAATATTGCACGTTGAGATACTAACTTCCGGTCAACGCCATGTCCGATTGAAACTACGTCTAGGGGGCTGGAGGATTGGGCCAGGTGAACGGGTAAGTATGCCAACCATGAAGTCGTGAGGTAGCATGATGCCCCTAGTATGCAACCATACTGATGCAGACAGCGACAAGATAAGCAGACGAGGGTGCTTTACCCGTGAAGAACATCTGAGCCAGCCGCCCGTCATTTTCCTCAAAATAATACGGTGTCATTTTGTGGTAGAATAACTGAATGAAGGGCAGTGGTTTGGCATCGTTCGAATTTTCAGAGGGCGAAGTTGGATGCAACCAGGAGACGACCTCGCGCAAAAGGCCCGTAGTTTTATGTACTCAAACATCTGATACGGTATGGTAAGTCTGTGGTTCAAGAAGAGAAACAATGAGCTCCGGCCGAGAGAATGCGGCTGAATTGAACGGAGCTATCGGAGTCGAAGACGATCATGTTGCTATTGATGGCCTGTTGTGCGATGTGCACACGTTTAGGCAGAAGCCAGAATAGAGAACCTCGGCGTTGAATATATTTTTTAGCCTTTGGACGCTCTTGATGTACACCTTGAGGGTTGGAGGGTTGGAGAATCCGACGATGCGCAATGCCGTGTATTTCTAGAGTGCTTGTCTTCAGTGCTTGTCATATTCAAAGTGACTGGACCTGTGCTAGACATACGGCGAGGCTGCCTTACCCCGGCTGAGGAATTAGACAACCACCCGGAACGTGCGTAGTGGATCTGAGATCAAGGATATTAACGCGTAGTCTTTGAGTTGTATCAATTCCTTTGCTTCGTCCAGCGTCTCGCTTTGGTTGAGATACAAGCACGAAGAGTATGGGACCAAGCCGGGCGAGATGAGCTTCTAAGTGAGTAGAGGTCATCGCGGCTGTCGGTCCGAAGTCATATGCGTGCGAAAATATTTCCAAATGGACAGATGGGTTTCTTTGTAGCGGGCATGTTTTTTTCGCACGTGGCCAATGTTGCGGAGTGTCCTCCTCCGACATACGACACGCGGCATTCTTCATCCGACCGTCGACCGCTATAGTGCAATCCGACGGTTCTTCTTAGCCCAGTCTACGACAGCCCGCGTCCATTCCGACACCAAACGAAATGTATCCTCTCCCCGTCCAAATCCCCCATCCAACGAGCCACCCGGTGTCGACCAAAGACCTACAGAATCGCACCCTCAGTTACCTCCTTTGAACCTTGAAAATTACCCCCGCCTCTATCGCCGGCTGGCCCTCTCTCTCTCTCATCTTCACCGACCCACGAGAGACGACTTTCTCAATGTCGCAAACGGCTTTTGGCAGCGACTCCGCATACGATTCAAGTGGTTTACTATCAGGTCGTTCCGCAGATTCAATGCGGACGATATATCTGCATTCATCACCTGGTTCCTTATGAGTCAGACTCTCTGGGTACTCGTCGGAACGTCAGTGCACTGCTCTGTGCACTTTTTCTAAGCTCACGTCATCGGTAGAACCACTTTCTTTTCCGTCGTATTTGCAACTGCCAATAACTTGAGATTACAAGGTTGCTGCCTTTGTACGCGCCACATCGAGTACTGATGCGTCCCCTTGCAGAATACGTAGCTAAAGCCATCAGTAATTATTTGACTAGCGAAACTGGCGTCACAGTCATTTTTGAGTCTGCCATCGTACCCAAATGGAAAGACTCTCGCATCTCTTTCAAGAACGTCTATGTATCTCGTCGCCCACAAGTCGCTCAATCTGCTAGAACGAGCCCTCTCGGGCATAAAGCAGCCGTAGCGTACGACGTGAGCAATCATCCGGCGTACAACTACTCTGTGGAAGAAGACGAGGAAGCGGCAACAAGTCACGCCGATGACAATACCAATTATTCCATGTTTGATCTCAACATCGATTCTATCGACGTCACACTCTCTCTCAAACGCTGGTTGGATGGCAAGGGACTCGTCGAGGATGCTGTTGTCAAGGGTGTTCGTGGTGTTTTAGGTGAGTCATCAGTGTCTATACACATTTGCTCAGATCGATCTGGACAACGTCTCAGATAGACGGTCCGTTTTCTGGGACCCGGAGAATCCCCTGGACCCTGCCGCCTTCCGAAGCGTGGCCCGTCCTGGTGACTTTGAATTGCAGTCGCTCCAACTAGAAGATGTTCTTGTCACGGTATATCAGCCGGGAAACTTTCGGCCGTATACGACGTCCATCTTCAGGGCCGATATACGGACTCTGCGCAAGCAGTGGTTATTCTACGATTTCTTACACGCGGAGAACGTTGTAGGACAGTTCGACAACTGCTTGTTTAGTTTGCATAAGCCTCAGAGTATTGGCCGGACTACCGAACAGGACATCCAGGACGGAAAATGGTCAAGGATGGTTGGTACGCAAAACCCTAGCGAAGACAATGGTTCTGACGTACTTGTACAGACCAGGATTCGCATCGATGGAGTGAATATCGATCACATGCAGAATTCGACTACCGACCCCACAGGTCCGCTCTCTTGGATTACATCTGGAAAGGTGGATGCTGTTCTCGATATCAAGTTCCCCCGCGATCCCGAGGACGAGTACCCATTAAATGCTCTCCTTGGGGAATTGGCAGATGCCATATCGACGGCTGCTTCAGCGTCGCTCAATTTGGACCGTATCCCTGGCCAGAGAGAGCTTGCCAAGCCGCCGTTAGTCGCCCCCTCCAATGACCCGGGTGAAGACGATCCCAACAAACCGAAGGTAGTTATCGATATAGACCTACGTTTTAGGGACGTCAAGGCTGCCGTGCCTCTGTTTACTCAAAACCTATCCTACGTCAACAACGCCCTGATTAGGCCTATTGTAGCATTCATGAAGTGGGCTTGCGAAGCTGACTTCTGAGTGACGTACTAATACGACGTCCATGTTATAGCGCTCATCATACACTCGTCCCCATTCACTGCAGGGTAGTTAAGGATGTGAATGATTTTGACGGCGCTTGGACTGTAAGCTATTCGTATGTCCCCCTGTCATCTCACTGACGGCTTTTCTACAGATGTGGGAAAGTAGGCTGCATTCAATTTCTGAGATGTCATCATACTGATCACGGGAATTTCCTAGCTGGACTGATGGACGAAATCTCACAAAAGGTTTTTGGCTCTATTCTAATGAAATTCATCGGTAGAGCATTGACCCTCTTCTCCACAGGTTTATGATGCCCTTGCACACCACGTCTCGCAGGTTAATATGAATCGGCGAGTGAAAGCGGTTGGTGTCTGGAGCCTGCAGATGACTGCTAGCGCGATTCTTTCTGCGCTAAGAAACATCGTCGATCCCATGGCCTCCCGGCTTAGAGAGGTGTACTACGTAGACGGGATCCCGTACGATGCTCTCCTTCTTTTCACTCCGTAGACCATTGATCTTTACTGCCGGCTTCCGCAACCTTGCCTTCAGGTGGAGAAGGTGAAAAGTATTATATGCAATTGTTTATTGGACTAGGGGGATAGTCGCGGTTACTGGCGGATACGCTCTGCTACATATTGAGATAACAACTGGGCTCGTGTATATCCTTCACTGCTCAATCTAAGCACACTACTCTCGCTTGAGTGGAATAGCCGATCATGAGACGGTCATTGTATCTAATGTGGTTTCCCATCTTCCCTCCGACGCTCGTGAGAGGGTCAGCTCGGACTTCCGAGAAAAGTTGATATGACGACCCCTTCGGCACTCCGACACTCGGACAAAATGGACCTGCTTATACTGTATTGCCGGCAAGCCCCGCACGTTGTGAAGCCTCCCCATCCCCGGTGAGGGCATACAGGGTAACGTCATACCCGTGACCGACCCACCAACATGTGATCGCACTTAGTGGGGATCTAACTAGACCTGCACCATGCCAGCTGGCTCCAAGCCGGGTATAAAAGCACCACCGTTCCTCCGAGGGATGCGATCTCACCGTGCTACCGCAAGCACATCCTCCCTCACCCCACTGCTAAGCACCTCCCTCGACCGGGAAGACCGTGACGCCGAATCACCGGAAGCGAACATGGATGTTGAAGATCTGAAGCGAGTAAACTCGAAACACGTCCAAGAGCACAGCGAAGGCGCACCCGCCCTCGCCGAGCTCAACCTCGTCGAGGCAGAAGGCCACGTAGGCTTCCGAGGACTCTTTGAAAACCCACTCGTGTAAGACCGTGTCGCACAGGGCATTAATCGCCTGCGGAGCCACTTTCCATCTCTTCGGGGGTGTAGACGATTTCACGCGCGTTCTGTACAGGCTTGGGATAACGTGCTTTGCGACATTAGGTGGCTTCGTCAGTGGTCGGCTTTTTTTTGTCACGCGTGCTAGCGAGGCTGACGGCCACTGTCGTTTTGTAGCTTTTTGGCTATGACCAGGTAAGGCCGGGGGAGGTGCCGTCCAACCGAGCGCGGAGCTGATCGCGTGCGCGTTGATTGCAGGGCGTCGTCAGCAATGTGCTTGCCATCGAGTCCTTTGGCGCGGCATTTCCAGACATTTACATGGATTCGGATCTCAAAGTGAGTCGAGTCGTTCGCCTTGGGCGTGCGTTGACTGATCCCGTATCCAAGGGATGGTTCGTCTCAACGTTGTTACTAGGTTCGTCGTTTTCGGCGCGCATGCGTGTGTTTTGACGTTTTGATTAGCTGCATGGTTCGGGTCGCTCGTCAATGGCCCGGTTTGTGACAAGGTCCGGCTTTCGTTCGTTCTCTCCTGTGAGTCAACGGTTGAACTACGAGGCGTCGACGGCAGATTGGTCGAAAACGGAATATCATGTTCAATGTGGTACTGTTTCTTCTCGGGAGTGCTCTTCAAACGGGTGCAACTTCTCGAAGTGAGGATGGATTCGCTCTGGTTGCTCATCTACGGTCGGGATACTGACTATGTCTTCCCTCCAGACTACCTCTTTGGTGGTCGTGCAGTTGCGGGTCTGGCCGTGGGTGCACTGACGCACGTCGTCCCTATGTATCTGGCCGAGATTTCCAGTGCAAACGTTCGAGGATCATTGGTTGCGCTGCAACAGCTCTCTATTACGATCGGCGTGAGCTTGAGAATCGTTCCTTGTATGCGTTCCCGAGCGTTAATTTTCACACGTCCAGATCCTCGTCAGCTGTAAGTTTTTTCATGGCTGCACGATCCTGTGGAAAGACCTATAAATAAACTTTTAGATTGGCTTGCGTTTGGGACCTCGCATATCGGTGGAACTCGCTGTGCACCAGGGGTGCCGTACACGGGCCCGCTTCTGAATGGAAGCCCTACCTTCGATCCGTATCATGACGTTCCACCCGGCGGCTGCACTGGTCAAACGCAAGCATCATGGAGAGTTCCCATCGGTTTCCAAATGTTCCCTGCACTGGTTAGCACCTTTCTCGGAACGCTCCTGTCGTCGTTGACGTCCTTGTCAAAAGTGCCTCGGTGTCGGGATGGCGTTCATGCCCTACTCACCGCGTTGGCTGATGGAACAAGGGCGGGAAGGAGAAGCGCTCTCGACGTTATCCATGTTGCGACGAAAGCCGTCTGACGACCTTGCCGTGCGCTACGAGTTTTTGGAAATCAAGGCTGAAGTTCGATATGCTCGGGAGGTCAGCGAACAGGCACATCCAGACGCGGGCCCGTTGAAACGCTTTGTCAATAATTACGTGGCGTTGGTGGCTACGTGGCCCAAGTTCAAGCGGTTGGCGGTGGGGTGCTTGACGATGTTTTATCAACAGTTTATCGTGCGTTTATGTTTGCAAAACCCTTCATCGTGTTTTACTGAACGAGGCGATCGATCTAGGGTTGTAACGTACGTATCCTTTATCGGTGGTTCATGTTTCGTCTAACAGAGGTACAAGGCCATCATCTATTACGCTCCAACGAGTAAGTCGTAACCTTGGCTCGTGATCCAACTTCGAAGCTCATTCCGTCCGGATAGTTTTCGGTCAACTGGGGCTGAACCCAAATACAACTTCTTTACTAGCTACCGGGGTGTACGGAATAGTAAACGTGTGTCATCTTTTCTACCATCTTTCGCCCTTTCTTTACTTGACCCTAGACATTGTCCACTCTTCCGGCCGTTATCTTGTTGGACAGCGTCGGCCGACGTCCTCTGCTGATGTGCGGCGCGGCCGGATGCTGTATTTCACTCGTGATCGTCGGCTCGTTAATTGCTGTGTTTGGACACGACTGGCAAAATCATGCCGCTGCGGGGCACGCTGCCATAGGTGCGTCTCATCCTTCCTTGTTACTTGAGACAGGCAGAAACTGAAATGGATTCATCCAGCGTTTGTATTCATCTATGACGTGAATTTTTCGTATTCGTGGGCTCCAATCGGTTGGGGTATGGGATCGTTCGCTGTAACATTTTCTGTGATCTGACCGTGTCTCTGGGCGAAACAGTAATTCCGAGTGAGATTTTCCCTTTGCATTTGAGATCGACTGGTATCTCCATCACCACCTCCGCCACGTGGATGTCCAACTTGTACGTCGTCTCTTGCTCGATGCATGCGCCAGTTAATTCTTGACCTCTGGCCGTTCGTTGGGACAGTATCATTGGTTTAGTCTCACCAAAGATGCTGACCGAGATTCCGAACGGAGGGACCTACTTTTTCTTTGCAGGGTTCGCTGTGTTGGCTTTCTTGACGACTCGTAGGTCGCACCTCGTGCACACTTTGCGAAAGCGGCTGACGTTTTCTCAGTGCTGTTCTATCCAGAAACCAAGGGAAGGGTGAGTGTCGACACCATTTCCGCGTTGTGGGTATTTCATTATGCACAACGCTGACACGGAATACGTAGACGTTGGAAGAAATGGACGCGGCATTTGGCGATAACGGGACAGACAAGGAACGGGAGCATATGGAGCAGATCTGCCGCGAGCTGGGATTACCAACTCGGGCGTTACTGTCTGCGTGAAAAGGTACAGGCACCTTGCAGCGCACACGACCACGACGGACCCGAGGTTGACATTGAGGGGTGTATACATGTGGATGATACCTATGCACACGGCGCGATTGCGTCGTGACTTGCAATTAATTGGAGTTTGGACGCACTGGTCAAGGTTTGATGTCGCGCTCGGAGGGTCGACGAGTCATATCGTCCTTGTTGTCTGACATACCCTGTGAACGCCACAGGACGCTGCGTGATGGGGATGTACAGCAGAGTGTTGTGTAGCACTCTGTGGGTCACAAGAGGTCCATCCTACGCTGATGGCAAACCCTGAGACCTGGCGCGTGACGCAGGAACGCGTCATCATCGATACGACAGGTTCGATGATAGTGATCGTCGACACTCATTTCGCGTCGGCTGACAACCATCACAGCGTTGGTGAATATGGGATAACAGTGCGATGTTTGTTGTGATCTCTTTGCCTGCCAGCTCGGTGATTACTGCGGAAGCTCAAACATGCGAGTCTGGTATACATTCAAGTCGCGTAAACTAAATAGCCCCTGTCCGTGATTTGATGGCACGATACATGATGGGCATCTGAACTCCCAGTCTCAGTTAGCCGAGGTTAGCCGATATAGTCTACCTTGGTTCTATCACCTTCAACTCAGGAACGACCCTTGATGAGCTTTTGAGTTTTGCTAGCAGTCATCCAATCACGAGTCTCAGATGCAGCTGCGGCAGAATCGCCAAGTGGTAACATTAACACTGGTGCCTGGCTGATCACTCTGTGAGTCCGTATCGGCGCAGCACCTTGACTTCCCTCGTGCATCGTGCATCGTCACGAAAGCTTCCGAGGACACCATCCTGTACAGAATATGAGTCTGGTGGGAGCTTTGGGTGGAGTGAGTCGGCACCTCAGCATCTCAACGTTTCAACACCCACTTTAACGCACATGCACCAGAGCGGCTGCGAGTCGTGAGTCAGCCGCATGTGATATGACGAGGCTCTGCGTCATCGAGAGTGTTCTGGTCCCACGGCGACGGCAAAGGATATGGGCGAGCCTACAGTGCGGCAGTGACAATGAAATCAGATAGGAATGACAAGTTGCTGACCAGTCAGCCTACCACGTCGGTGCCAGCGAGGTGCGAAATCGGACCATCGAGCGTGCAAGCATCCACCGAAACCCACCAGCCAGTCTGGGCCGTAGTAGCTGTCAGCCTCCTAGGTCGGTGCGACCGCGTCAGCCGCCAGAGAGATATCACATATAAACCAGCGCAATGCACGGCGTTCGTTCCACAGCATCTCTACCACACACGCCCTTCATCTCGCGTCTACTCAGGCTATTCTTCGCCCCCATCACTCTGCCTCTTCTTCTATCGTCGATTCATCGCCATGCGTGTCCTTGCCCTCGTTGCTGCGATCATGGTGATGGACACCGCCCTCGCCTTACCTCGCCCAGACCTCGCGCTCCGAGTCCGTCAGGACGGAAACGATCTCAGAAACGAGAGCCACGTCTTTCAACACTTGGACCGGAATCAACGGACCGCTAGCCGGGACCGCGAGCGTCTGCACAGAAACGGAACGGCAAGAGCGGAGTTGACGGCCGTGAGGAGGGTGGCGGAGCAGAGGTCGACACAGCGCGCAGGGCTGGAGAGGCGGTTCATGCGAAGTCCGGATTACAGCGAGGGCGACGGGGCGAGAAGTGGATCCAAGTCTGCCAGTGCTAGTCCAGATACAAGGCCTACGCAGCAGCCACAAGCCAAGGCCAGCGAGTGTGGGCGAGACGTGGGACGGGAGCGAAAGAATTTGACTGGGATTTCGTGTTAGTTGTAAACTCAGCGGAGAGACCCAAAACAGGGGTGTACAGCCACACACATGTGCTGATTAAGCGGTTCCTACGTTGGAGGATATAAGTTTTTGAGTCATCACTCGGAACTTCGCTGACGTTCTCTGACCACTACTGCCGCTTATCACATTTGCACGATGAGCTCGAGCAACAATCCAGTCCCTCCCCCGGCTTACCAGGCTACTGGGTCCTCTAGCAAGCCCTTGATTAACTCAGGATTAGGTTCCGCTGACCCCCTGCTCGGTCGCGCCAGGTCCCCAGGGGGTGCGTTCTATGATCAACCCGAACAGGGTGATGTTCCAGATGACTTCAAGGTATGGAAGCGCCCCGCACACATCGCCTCCATACACTGACTTTTGCGTGATGCCAGTACGGTGTTACCGTCTCTGAGAGTTCTGCTGAGGTTCGGAATGCCTTCGTCCGCAAGGTATACACCATCCTATGTGAGTGTGCTCGTCCTTGGTGGTCATTACGTCGCTCAAACGGGATTTCCTGCAGTCTGCCAAATTGTGAGCTACCCTGTTGAATGCCTTCGAGTTTTCTAACCCTCTGAACAGCTTGCTACCTGCTTGGTCGCTGGCGGTCTCTCCCAGTCTCCCTCGGCGATCTTGTGGGTAACGCAGCAGTGCGTTGAACAACTTCATGCTGTGTATTTCCTGTCCAACTGATTCCCGTTCAGCACATGGTCTCTTTATCTTCCTCTCTTCGGTACCCTCATCAACCTCGGTCTTCTCTTCTGGAAGCGTCATAGCCACCCTCTCAACTTCGTATTGCTGTCCACGTTCACGGTAATGGAAGCATTCACTTTAGGAGTACTCACCGCTTTCTTCGACAACGTTATCGTCCTGCAAGCCCTGTACGTGTTACATCTCTTCCCATTGGTCAAGTCATTGATCGCAAGCGCAGCCTGATCACCTTAGGGGTGTTCCTCGGCTTGACGCTGTTCACACTTCAATCAAAGGTCGGTAGTTCCTCCTTTAATCTGTACAATCATATCCGACGATGGTTTGCAGTACGATTTCTCTGGACTCGGACCTTGGCTGTTCGGTGCCCTCATGGCTTTGAGTATGTCATGAGTTCAGATGATCGCCGCACTCGGAATTTAACCTTGACTCCTCAGTGATGGTCGGACTCGTCAACATCTTCATTCCCTTTGGACAGACGATGGACATCATATACTCGCTTGGAGCCTGCTTGATCTTTAGCGGCTACATCGTATATGACACGTTCATGATCACGAAACGTCTGTCCCCTGACGAATTCATTTTGGGTTCCGTCAGTCTTTACCTCGAGTACGTCTTGTTCCGTCCAGTGTATGACAGCCTAGCTAACTAACTCTACCCTCGTAGTTTTGTTAACCTTTGTAAGTTCAACTGGACGTTTCGGATGTCAGTCAAACTCATCTGTGCTTCTAGTCATCAACATCCTTCGCCTCTTGAACGACCTTCAGGATCGCTAAATGCGTCGTTTCTGTGCCGTTCAGAGACATCGAAATGAAGTGGTTCATGCTGAAAGTTCATGCTTACTGGAGTCTGGGTGTCTTGGCAACTCGTTCTTTATTTTTTGCTTCCGTTTCAGCATGTATATTATTTCATTCGCCATGAGTCGCGACAATTGGACTTTGAATCCACCCGAGCATATGGTTTCAAACGAAATCTTCGAAATCGCGATCCATTTAATGAATTCGAGCTAGCATCGTGTCTTTCCTTTACATTCGTAACCCCTCAACGGGACTCTAGCGTACATTCCTTCCTGATCGCCCCTCACAAGGCATGCCCGATCGTAACACGAAGCCCGCAATACAGAACTGCCACTTACAATATGGTACAGGCGAGGCTCACAGTCCAGCCAGGCCAAGCGTTTGAGTACAAGTCTTACGTTACAATCCGGCCGATTCGATCAAGCGGGCAAGCCTTTCAGGACTCATGCCTTCGTGCCGTGGTTTAATCACGCACGGCACACTTTCAGGACGTCTAGAAAGATCGAGGGAGCAGGAGGGCAGACGCATCAGAATCGCCATCCGAACAATGGGAAAGAGGGGAGGGAGGGAGAGGGGAAGGGAAAGGAAAGGAAATGGAACGCACGTGGTAACGCCCTCGGTCCACCTCACGTTGATGCCGTCCGGACCCGGGTCCCACCAAGGCAACGCCTCGAAGCGAAACACGGCGAGCAAGGATACGATCGAAATCCAGAGAGACGCGTCTGCGACGTGCCTTCCGGCGCTAGGAAGGGGGTCAGTGACCCGCCTGAAACGGGCACGCGCGTAAGGGAGAGATAATAACAGGAGCGCGTACCAGACGCGTCGGCCGAACCCAAATACGAACGAGAGCTCGTCAACGGAGGTGCTGTGCGCTTCGAGGAAGCGCTCGGGCTTGAACCGTTCTGGTTCAGGGAACTTGGTCGGGTCTCTGGACATGGCCCTGGGAATGAGGTCGACGCGTCAGGAGACGTGCAGGTCTGGCTGTGTGCTGGGGATAACGTACCACGCGTTCACCAACACAGTCGCGCCTAGACGTGGGCGCGAGAATCGTGGTCAACGGTACCCCCTCAGCCCAAAGAACGATAACAAACCTCCAGGGATGTGATATTCTTCGTAAATGTCGTCGTCCACGGTGGCGTGTGGGATACCTTGGAGCGATCAGAATTCTACGCCAGATAAATGCGACGACCGCCCTGCTTACCGAGAGGCGCAGCTGGGTGCCATCTCAACGTTTCTTTGAGCACGGCTTCCACGTAAGGAAGCGATGGCCTATCTTCCCAATGTGGCAGCCTTTGGAGTCCCCCTCCAATGATTGAATCAATCTCAGCTTGAGCTCGTGCCTGTACATCGGGGTACAGAACCATCGCCAGTATGAAGATCATAAGTGTGGAGTACGTCTGTTTGGGGGCGGTACTCGTGATCAATGGAAGGCCTCTCGGCAACCTGCAAAATCAGCTTCTTACCGTTTCCGACGCAGCTAATCGTACACGGTTCAGACACAGCCTGATCAAACGTTCGAGCTGCGTTTACTCACCAGCATAGGCACTCGCGCAGGCTTCTTTCACTGCCTTTTCGAGATAAGTAGCCTCTGTCTCCGTCTTTGCCCTGCCCTCTATTCTCAGTAGGGCATCCGACACCATCGAAGGAGCGGCAGTTCCTGCCGCCTACGATGCGGCCCCGCATATCTCTCATTAGCCCGACGGTCACATGACCTGAAGGGGTCGACCACTGACCATACTCCTCTTTACGTATTCGAAAGGCGCTTCTACCCATTCCGCGATAGACTTGCGTGAAATCGTTGCGTTGCGCTGGAAACCCGCCCCTGGGAACCACTCAGGAAGGTACTTCACTAGGTGGTGTGAACGTAACACGTCGGGCGGGAATGGATCAATCAATCAATGCTGACCACGTGACAACGCGGACTGGGACGCTTACAGAGTGGAAATGCTGCTATCATCGCGGTCACTTCTGGTCGCATTTCCTTGATTGCAATATTCATCGCGAGCTCGACTTGGGCTACGATCGGGTCGTCCACCCCTGAGGCATTGTAGTCGTACACAAGCGACATGATCATCGCGGCACTCAGGCTGCCATGGGAGAGCTATCAACGTAACCGACAAGCTCACATAATTGGCTTACGTTTGCAAGTGCGCGGGAAGATCATGAGGGTTTAATAACAGACGCGTGATTAGATCATGCGCTTTTCGCAGTTGGGTGGGACGAAATGATGGAGCTGCCTTGAGATGAAACGCCTGGTGGAAAAATCGGCGGTGAAGGCGCCAACGGTCGCCATATGGTAGAAATATAGAAGAGAACTCGGTCCCAAAGCTGTTCCTGAGATTACTGAGGGCATCATGCGGTGGGGAAATGGGAAAGCCTCACAGTTCGTTCATGGGAATAAGACCTGCAGGGCGGCTGGAGTAATTATGGGACCGTCTGTCAAGGAGGTCTTGCGCGATCTTCTCTGAGTTAATAACAATAATGTCCTGAGTCAACAATCGAGTATAGATGATGCCGCCTGGACATATGCATCAGTCAAGGCTGGGACGTGCCCTATGGAGAAGCGAACCATATTCTGCCCCCCATCTAGTATACGTCTTCCAAGGATGGCGAGTATCAATCCCACACACGTTACCCAATAATGGAACGGGCGGGGGTCCAGGGGGAAGACGACGTCCAACATTCTTCCTGCGCAGATGAACTACTAGTAACACAACACAGAAAGGGACGAGAAATAGCTGCGAGGAAAACATGACGAGAAGGAAAGGGGCGAGGGCTGAGCCGAAGGGAACGTACCACCTTGCTCGCCTGTGATATAGATGGTCCCTTGTCCCAATTAGTCTAGCCAAGCCCTGTCAGAGACTTCAGGATGACACAAACGATCAACTAAATAGTGGCCAGAATTTCTCACCAGTAATCTCCGGGAAGGCGTGCGGCGCCAATCTTACCTGGTGGGTAAATTCCGTTCCTAAGAGCACGAAGATTCGAACGTCATTTCCTACCTTGGAAAACTAAATTGTCCGAGGAATCCGCGCCACATCGACGACAACCCGAAACCGAACGTCAATCCTACAAGGAGTCAGTGGATGACTCAATAATGCTTAACCACTCAACATTACCCTACTAAGGGCCATATGAACTACATTATTCTTCGGTGATGCCGCCCACCATGATCTTGCCCAGTGCCACTGGTAGTGCTTTGCCGCGAAACTCGAGATAAGTGTATGCGCCTTGAATTTGTGGTAACTAGGTTGACTAGGGCTGAGAAGAACTTCGAACAAAAATAGCCGTCTCTGAGATTCTGCGGCGTCAGAGTTGCCGTAGAAGTTCAGGACAGATACCAACTCTGCAAAGTGTCAGAACCGAGCAGACTTGTTTCACCTGCTCGACGGGGTTCACACCGAGGCGACCCTAGCGGACCACACCCCCTCTGGGTGAGGGCCGCTGCACAGCCGGATGTCGAGTTCTAGACTTATGGTCACATCCGAAATTCAACTTGAAGACTATGACTGCTTGACGAAACCACTACAGGCCATCTAGATGTCATGAATGGAAGACGGCTGAGAAACCGGTGAGATAGTTTCTGCAAATTGTCCAGGGAGTCCTCCCCGAGTTCGCCTAAGCGACGGAAAGATAGATTCGGTATGATGTGTTCTGAGACACTAATGTCGTATACAGTTACAGCCATATGTGAAACGTTAGACCGCTTTCGCCTGTGTTCCACTCAGGTTTACCTGTATTTACCTCACCATTTTAATTTGGCTAGAGTGAATTATAAACATCGGTAGCAATAGCACGCAGCCGCTGTGGGGATGCTGCCGGAATCACTGTGTAAGTGCCACCTCAGACCAAGAATGCTGCCTTTGAATCGATTGACATGCTGGTTATTTATATGTAGTTACCCGGGTCCGAGTCCATGCCAATTTCTGAGTCGTGTAACCCGTCCAAATTGGCTGGTGTCTTTTCAGCGCAAACCAGGCCCGACGGTGACAATTTTCTTGCTCTCCACCATGAAGTTAATATCCGACCCTGCAGCGGCGTGCACAAGACGAACGGATGGATCATGCCCACAGCGAAGCAAAAAAACTACATAATGGGTTATTCCCAGTGAGATAAATACAGATCTTACTGCTAGTTTGCAGTTTCGTCCCGGGTTGACGGGTATTCGTTCTACAGCACTAGTTTCCCTCCAGAACTCCAGGATTCGTGGAGCTGTACGTGGACTGACTCCAGTGACCTGAGACTTTGTGGGTCTAAGATGAGCCGACATAGTGACAATTTGTTCCTTCACTGCCCGTGGAACGTGCTGACGATTTCTCGCCATTGTCGTAGACTTGAGGCAAATTCACTCGAGGCGGCGGCGCGGAGCTCTCTGCGATGGTTGTCCAAATCGAGCATAGTTTTGTCCGTCCAGTGTATTATGGTAAACCCGAACGCAGGCTCAAACGGTCTAACGTTTCGCATCTAGCTGTAATGACAGAGGCCATATCGTGATTCGGAATGATGGATCGTGGCAAGCTTCCTTCGGGATGACTAGTCGGGTCGGCTAGTAGCCGCTGGAAGTGGTAGCGCTTGGAGTTCTGGTTCCTGAAGTTCAAGTTGGTAGGTATGATTATCTGAACTTTGATACTCACGTCACACAAACTTACAGCTTCGCAGTTTGTATCACATGTTAGCTTGGGGTTAGCGCACACTTGGCTTTACGTAAATTCCCAAGATTGAGCAAGCTAGTGACACTCCCTGCTCCAAATAATAGCTAGTGCTTGTATGATGGCCTCAGCGGACTAGTAGTAATACAGAAACAATATGTACGTTTATGGATAAGTAAGACGGGGATGTGTATTGAACATAACTCTCATGATAAATATAATAGTAACTCGTAGTTATTCTGGAGCCTGCGAGGTGGACTAGTACGGATTATCCGGAACGTCTTGATGGTAGCGGACTCTCGTCGCTGACGGAAGTCTGATTGCGAATTGCCTCGATGGAGGTCGCGATAGCAGCTGCTTCCTTCCTAGAAAATCCGCAGCCGTTGATCAGTTTGTCCATTAGTTCTTTGTTGGTTGGGCGGCCGGAGCGACGATGCCGTACTGGGAGCATATTCGCCATCTTTCCCAGCAGGTCGGACAACCACGTGCGCACGTCCTTCTTCCACCCCTTACTTGATAGCTCCATCCCGGATTCCAGCAGGAGGTTATGCATGCTCTTTCTTGACTCGTCGTATCTCCCACGGAAAACGTCTCCGGCCCCGGGGCTAGCAGTGATGCATGCGTGTCCGTCTGCGGATATGCCATATCTCTCGAACACCCCCCGGTTGGCGGTCCACCATTCTTCCATACACGGCTCGTTCTCCAGGTTGGTAACAACGACACAGAGAGGTACCTTCCCTTCGCAGAGCACCTCCACGAACAACTTGTAATTCTGCTGCAACGACTTGGTGATCCTGCCGCGCATGCATAACAAGAGGAGGTGAACTCCTCCCGAACGCTCGAGTTCCTTGACCAACTTGTACGCTTGCTTGACCGCCCGGAGGTAGTCGTCGTGTGATATCTCCGGCTCGTTCAGGCCGATTGTGTCCCATATACAGAACGGCCGGTTACTTTCAAGGACGACGTGATAAGGCCTGGAGGTGAATGTGCAAGCACCCGCATCGGGCGACGTTTCGGCGAGTTTCTCCCCCGCAATCAAGTTGACCACGGAGCTTTTGCCCACCCCCGTCTCCCCAAATATGATGACATTGTAAGGGCGTGAGTCGTACGCGGGTGGTGAATCTATGGTGGGTGCCTTGAAGCCCTGATGGAATTAGCCTAAATACGTCACAAAATGTACTACTCACGGGTATTAATCTGATCTTCGACAGAGAACGCATCTTTTGTCGGGTAACGGTGTATAGAGGCATTGGAGCTCAAACCTGAAGGCTAGGGCTTTTACGCAAAAGGCCGGCAGTGGGTCATGGGTATAGTCGGCGTCCCTTGCGATCAGCGCCTGGTGATGCATACCGTATCCGTTCACAGATGCGGCCATTAATGTCCGCACTCAGGAGTTTCATACAAGGCGAGGAGGATCGTCGTCTGTCAGAGAGTGGCAATACATCGTGATATGCGTATAGTACAGTAAGCTTGCTTGGAGTTAATCCTGATACAAAAACATAAGCTTAATGCGATGGTGATCTACCTTCACAGCGAATCGATAGAAGCATCGTCTGATTTCACGAAGTCAGGACCCGCGTTTTCCAGCCGCTTGGCCCATATTTTAGTTGCCAAGTACTCCGCTTCCGACCGGGAAAACTTGCACTTGTCTTGGAGGTGGCGAGTTAGCTCCTCTATTGTCAATACCTGTCGACGCCCACCCCTGATCTGGCTTAACCACCCTAGTAGCTTGCCTGCCAGGTGGACGTACCACGCCGTCCGTTCGGTCTGCCACGACCTGCCATCCCCAGTCACATGGGCCAGGAGCAAGGAGCGTACTATCATCTGGGATTCGCGGTATTTCCCAGCGTAACAATCATTGAGTCCACGAATGGCAGTGACGCACGCATGCGAAACGCAGGTAAGACCATACGCCTCGAACAACGGCACGTTACGCTCCCACCATCCCTCCATCGACGGCTCGTTCTCCAGACCAGTGATGACGAACGCGACCGGCACTTGATTTTGACACAGGATATCACGGAACAAACGATAGTTGTTCTGCATCACCGCTGTGATCCTACCACCACGGATGCAAAATAAAAGGAGGCGAATGCCGCCCGTGCGTTGGAGCTGGCAGATGAGCGTGTTCGCTTTCTCGATCGCCGTGAGGTAGTCGGTCTTTTTGAACTGCGGCTCGTTTAGGCCGACTGTGTCGAATAAACGGATATGATGGCTGAAGCCTTGGTCGTCTGGGAGAATGACGTCGTAGGAGGCGGCTTCCATCGTGCAGGCACCTGCCCCAGAATCAACAGTGGCGAGTTGATCCCCAGCGATCAAGTTAACGATGGAGCTTTTCCCCACACCCGTCTCGCCGACAACAAGTACGTTTGGAGAGCAGAGTCGCTGGGATTCATAGGATGGAGGACTATCCGCCTTGCGGACTGTTCGACGTGTCTGATTCGCACGATCGAGGTTAGGTGAGGTGGCGTGATGATTCATGCCAGGCCAAGAGGTGCTAGCTCACCATGGGTTTCATCATGTTCAGGCGCTCAGTTAACAATGGGGGGCGCAAGGTTTGATGGGGATGCGAAGACTGGACCTATCACATTTATAGGAACACTGTCGGGACGACCACCGTGGTGAAGCAGTCAAACAATCACGGTAGGGCGCCCAAATGGGCGGCTACGAACACCACCACCCACTTGATTTACGCCACAAGACTTCATAAAAGTAGTCACAGACACCGTGCGGAACGCTGTGATCGGAGTATTACTCAATCGATAAGAGCTCGAGGAGCCATGCTGAATGGGTGAGTCGACCAATGACGTCTTTATTATTCGAGAAGCGATGCCATTAGCCGGGATTCCTGAACATGAGGTATTCGCATGTACCTCTGAGGCTCTGCCGAATGACATCGAACAGAAAAGTGCCGTAAAGCGACTTGGATCCGCAAGGCTTCAAGATGAACGTCGAAAGGAATTGGAAGACCAAACACGCTCCTACCTTATGGTCTTGCACAGAGCATTTCCGTGGAAGCTGGAGAAGATATAGACCGCCGTCCGTTCCCAGGTGAGTAAAGTACCAGATACCGAAACATCAACATATTCAAGCTACGCTGTCATCAAACTTGCGGCCAGATCACGAAGCCCGAACGCGACTGTGACTTTGGAACATACCTTGAGGTTCAGCGGTACCATGTTGAAGCCCAAAAAGGTACAGCGGTCTTTTCCCAGCTGATTATTGGTCGCGCACTTAGTAACACCGTTCGTCAGCAAACCATCTGCGAAGGCAACTGCATCAATCCGGAGCCACCTCGAGTAAGCTTCATTGTCTGCACAAAAGCGCAGTCTTCGTCTGAGCATTGAAGCAGGATACTAAGAACATCGTCGTCTTCGGAGAGAGCGGTGTAGGAAAAAGCTCCCTGATCAATCTCCTCGCAGGGAAAAAGATCTCCGAGACGTCCAGCGGTGCCCTTGGATGTACGCTGGAATATAAGCGACACCTGTTGAAGCTAGACGATCAGCAGTTTGCTATATGGGATACGGCAGGATTAGACGAGGGCACTCAAGGGTCCGTCCCCGCCGACAAAGCGGAGGTGTATCTCAAACAACTCCTCCACGAGCTCGCCAAGAACAATGGGGTCGACTTGCTCGTATACTGTGTGCGTGGGACGCGCGTCCGATCCGCACTGCTCACGAATTACCACATCTTCTATTCTGCGATCTGCAGAAAGAAAGTCCCCATCGCCATCGTGATTACCGGACTCGAGAACCAAGAGGGTAGCATGGAGACGTGGTGGGACAAGAACGAGCCCCAATTTTCCTTGCTAAAGATGTCCTTCGACAGTCACGCCTGCGTGACCACGCTCGAGTCTTCCACGGAGAACGCCCTCCTGAAGGAGCGACGGGAGGAGTCCAGGACAGCCGTCGTCAAGATGATCATCAGCACATGTCGTATCCAACAGTGGAAGCCACCCGAACGCAGCTGGGTCGAATCCGCGTACTCAGATATCCGCGCCATGCTGTCTCCTAGGGACAACTACGGCTCACGTCTTCCCACCATCATCATGTGCCAAATCTCCAGAGACCGCCCTGGCGGCCGACTGACCCGGAAACGCTCCATCTCTTTTCAAAGCCCTGTTGCACTTTGCTTTTCTCTCAATCCGCTCAGTTTCCGCAGTCCCGTTTCGATCTCGAACGACAGTTCACGGAACAAGCTTCCATTCGAAGAAGGCATGAAGTGTATATCTCAGCGTCTATATCGTGTCTACCAGGTCCCTCCAATGTTGCCACCGTCCTCCGATGGTACGAACGAAGAGATCAAAAAGGTCACGGTCGTAAAGCGCGCTGCCGATCTCTTGATCTTCTGCGTAGAGATGGAAGGGACAGAGGTTCGAGTTGTCAAACACCAATGGGAGCACTTTAACTTCACCTATGGTGGAGACCTTTCGCCCCAGATCATCGTGGTCATCGGGGCGCGAAGTCGATCAATTGCAAAGAAATGGTGGACAGATGTGGTAGGGACCCCTGTCAGGAATGATGTAGACGTCGCATATTGGCCCTCGGACGGAACGGGGAGAGCAGCAGAGGAGGTGGCACGGGGACGACTGCAGCACCTCATCCAGGATCGCTGCATCGACTGCAGCAAAGCGACTGTACTGAGGAATGAACAGCTTTTCAGACGGTCGCTTCGCTTGGATATGTCAAATTTATGGGGCAAACCACAGCACAATAACAAGGGAGATGGATCACTGACCTCTGACTTAGACATATTGACGAAATTGGATGTGTGGCATAACGTTCAGGAGCGAAGCCCAACCATAATGTCCCCAATATCTCTTATATCGTTTCCAAGACAGCGATGACTAGTTGATCTACCTTACAGATAACACTCCTTGCCTAGTCTACGCGAGATTCTAGGTCTCGGTAAAATGTACATTTTGGTCGGGTTTGCATTATCACTTGATATCATACGTCACGGTAAAGTGTAATTCTGGCCCATAGTCGTACTGTATATGCGATGTAATGGGTAGTTTAAGCGGGTAATCCTGGTACATCCATATGGGCTTTGGCGGCAGCGATATGCGTCGGCTCCTCTGTCTGCCAATGCGTGAAGAGTCAACCTTCACAGTAATTAGAACTCACTATTTTCAAACTGCGGACTCACTGACACCCTAGTGACGACCCGGTGTGCGCGTCGCTGTAAGAGTAAGGCTGGACTCAAGCGGAACTCAACTAACTTCATAAAAGATTCAGTTATCCCGCTATCCCGCTCTCCCGGCTGAGCCACATCATCTAGTTGGTCTTCTCCACCTGACCTATAACCTAACCGACTGGCAGTATGTAGCTGTCTTGTTTTCAGAGGGCAGCATCAAATGGATCGGTCTGACGGCCTGTATGCATAGAAAGCGACGCAATTTCATTCCGTCTGGAGTCGTTGAGCCAGACAACCAGGGACCATACTTCGAGATGGGCGCATCGTGCACCCACTAACACTCGAACTGTAACCAACTCGAAACAGCGAGCCCATCGGCACCCCTTCAAAGGCAATGTCCGGGATCCAGTATTTCAGGGGTGGTTCGTAGTCAATGGAAGACTGGTGGACGGGCCCACATTCAGGCCACCGTCCGCTGATAATGAAGCGCTGCGACCAAGCTCTTTTCTGAGACAGTTCATTCGGCATTTGGCACTTAACATCATTTATGGTTTACAGTGCGTTGCTACCGTATGACGGGCAGTAGTTGGCAGGGAAACTTGAAGAGCCGGTTTGCGTTGGCAAAACAATACTCATGTCGAATCGGGACTAGTGGGATTTGTCCAAAGACGGGGCTTGCTCTTCAAGGCTGAGGGACAAAGCCAATAACATAACTCACGAACGTGCCCATCGCCAGTTTATAATGAAAGGGCCCGCCGGAAGCTATGGCTTAGCTGTGCATCAAAACTCCTTGCACGTTCATGCGTAGGCTTGGGCTGAGTCTGAGTCTAGAAGTCCGCTGAAGAGGAGCAAGAACGACCTCAATGGCCCGTCACGAACGGGTCATGCAGGGGGACGGGTTCCGTTCCCTTATGAGTCGCGGTCCGTTAGCGTCGGTTTGAATGGAAGGCTCACCGGTCACCGGCTCTCGCCGGACGAGTACAGCCGAAACCGAGCACACTATGTATTTGAACTCGGGCGCCGGGGCCCCATGGCTCGTCTCTCGTCAGCTCGTCAACGAGATTCTGCGCGTTAGCCCTTCCCTTACAAATACGAAATGACGATATTCACGCCAAGCCCTGGCCTCTCGCTCATAGGCACGCAACAGTCTTTTCTCTCATGACGAGACCGCACTGACACTTTTCCCGCAGGCTTTACCGCATCCGACCTCCCAGCGAAGAAATGGATGAAACTGATTTGTCCGAAGATGCGCCTCAGGGTGCGCGCTCGGAAGTGCGACTCTGTTTCGTCGTCTGTCAAAGTGTACGATCGGGGCCCAAACGGGATGAACCTCGCGACTGTCCATTGGCCTTGGAGTGATGACGGACGGTGAGTTGCTATTCGGGCTACCCCGGGCATCCCACTTTCTGGATACCTTGCGGCGTGAGCCTGGCATCGTGCTCATGGCCAAACTCGCACCCAGGCCATTTCTTCTTGATGATGAAAATTTCGAGATTGAAATCGAGAGGCGGTTCTTACTACGATACAAGTGTATTCGTCGAACGAAACGCACGAGCATCGACCAATTAGTACGCACGCGCGACCGTGAGTATAGTCCTTCTCGGAGTCTCGGAGCTGTGTTTCGTTTATCCATCTGACTGCTCGGCGTCCACTCGCAGATTGTGAAATGTCATTGTATGATGGACAAATGTCTGCGGAACAGCTCGAAGATAGCAATAGGGTCGAGATGGGCCAAATCACATTCACGCTTCAAAGTGATGCAAGTAAAGATGATGTGTCGTCTGCAGATGAGGCCAATGCTTCGACGTGCTCGACAAAGGTCAACCTGTGCAAGGAGCAAAAACACAGAATGTTCTGGCGAAGATGAACGTTACTGGTTCACACTGGAAGGTCTTTCGACTAACGCATGGCTTTGGATAGGCGGTAACACTGCTTTCAGTAGTTTCCCTTCTCCCCAATCCTGTAGCTATTAGCTCATCCACTCATGTCACGATTAGACATCCTGACATACTCGTACTCCATGTATCGTTACTCAGACCACAAAGCTTTGAAATATAAACCAAGGATATATTCAAATCCTGTTGGGATAATCATGAGATCCATAGCTCCATCTGGCCGATTCATGATAAAGTTGCTGTGCTTAAACAATACGTCGAAGATTACCATCCCGGAATACCACACCCATAACACAGGAGGCCGAACAACTTTGCACCCTGCACGACGAAAAGTAAATTGCATTGCCGATGGACAAAATAGACAGCCCAGAGACGGTCGCATCGTGAACTCTAAGCAGGCCGAGGTCCTCCCTCTTGCGGATAGGGCTGATCAATCGACGAGTAAAATCACGTTACTAGTGGAGAATCGTTTGGAGACCAGGGCGAGCGCTACGATGTCCACATAAGAAGGGTGGCACACAACAAGGGATAGTACAGCCTGCGAACATGATCAAGGCTCGTTTGTAGTGATTGAAGGGATTCTATTCAGTCTGACACGAAAATGTCAACATACGCACTGTACTATTGCTCGGACCTTGGACCCATGGCGCAGTATTAGGACCTCTGGGTATGACCGACAATTGCTTGTTGGGGACAAATCTGCCATTGCTTTACTCAGAGTCGAGCGATACGGGTTAGACATATTTGTCATCAACGGAGTTCTAGATGTGAAAGAGATGAATAGCATGGGCGCTCGGGGACTCAAGAACTCATTGCTGTAGCGGTCTCGTCGTTACCTAAAATCCAGGGCCAATCCGCTGGAGAAAAATGGAGGGTGCGACACGCACGGACTTTCATACCTCACAACAGACCTTTGTACTCCCAGAAAGTCTGTGCGATGTCGACAGAACTGGTGTAGCGAGTAGAGAACAATACAGGAAAACCTGAAACCAGTGGAGCGGGGCGTAGCATTGCCGGTACTACAGGAGCGACCCTTGAGACGGGAGGATAACTGTGCGCGCTAACGGCTACACGCCCGCACGGTCCCCTTATCTGTGAGAAAATACCGCAAGTGGGGCCTTGTGAGCGCGCCACCACCTTCTTTTCGAACGCACGGCCTACCGGTGACAAGCCCTCGCCGTAGCTGTAACACCGGAGCCGAGTAGTGAACACGCTATATGAACTGACCCCTCCGGTCCACGGATCTCTCGTCAGCTCGTCAACGAAGCTCTGGCCTTCTGAGCCGTTCTCTCTACGTATTCCCCTCCATATTAGATCCCGGGAGATGACCATGTCCGTTTCGACCGCGACTCTTTCGCTCACGGGTACGTGAGCCCGTTTTTTTGCCCCTTCCGACGACCAAGGAATGTGACGACGACGATGCTGCCCGCATCGACACGTTTCCCGCAGACTTCACTGCCTATGATCTGCCGACGAAAAAATGGATGAGGCTGATCCATCCAAAGATGCGCCTCCGTGTGCGTGCAGAGCATCGCGATTTTGTTTCGTCGCCCGTCAAGATGGACGACCGGATCTTGGACGCCGGGACAACCCTCTCGAACGTGCGTTGGCCTTGGAGCGATGATGAGCAGTTCCCACGGTGAGTCGGTCTGTCCCTGGCCTGCGGGCCCGTCCGTAACAGTCCCTACATGCCTTTCATGGGCCCGGCGCGGAGATACTGATTGACGCACGTGTGCCCAGGCCATTTTTTCCCGACGACGAAGAGTTCGAGGTCGAGGTTGAGCGGCGTTTCTTACTGCGGTACAAGTGCATCCGCCGAACGAAGCGCATGTCCATCGACCAGATTCGTACCGGCGACGGTGAGCATCGTCTGTCTGCCGAGCCTCTCGGACTCGATGCTTTGCCTCGGTTCCCATCTAACCGCGCTCGTAGATTGTGCGCTCCCGTTGTACGACGGACAAGTGCCTGCAGAAATGTTGATGCTCGAGGACAGGATCGAGATGGGCGAGGTCACATTTACGCTACGGGGCGACGCGAGCAGTGAAAGCGCGTCGCAGAAGGGCATAACCGGCACTTCGATGTACTCGGAATAAGTCAACCCGCACAAGAAACATGAGCAGCATCCCTTAACGAGTGTGATTACTGGTTCGCGGGGGGAGGAACCGGCGCTAACTTATCACCTCAGACGAAAGCTTTCTTTGATTGACGACGACGCCTTAATTGATCTGATACCATTTATCTATCCTACAGCTATTAGGTCTGCTCATGCCACGATTTGACACCCTTGACATATTCAATGTATTTTTACGCGAACGCATCAAGCATCAACCGAGAGGTCCAAATCACGTCTAGGGATCTAGCCCCGTGCGGCCGTTTCACGTGGTACAGCGAATCCGGGACTATGATCCTCGACCAGCAAACCCACAGCCGGATCACCGACTGATCTTTGACACTCGCTATGACGGAATTCAGATCGTGTGACCGAAAGTTGCATTCTCCAGAAAACACATGACGATCGTTTCCTCGCGCTCCTGTCTCGCCTCGAAAACCAGTCGAGGCATGTTATGGCTGTGCGAGGTCACAGGATCTTTGTCTTTTTGTCTCGGTTGAAACCCTCGACGGCGGAGACTGACACTGCATGGTCTATTCAAATAGCTTCTTCGACGGTCTAGACCATTCATTGCGGACCTTATCCGAATTGAGGGTTGCGCAAAGCCTCAGGGGCTTTCAGACGCCACCTCGTGAGTTCCAGAATCCAGCGCCTCACGTATGTACGTGAGACACCGCTCACGGGCGCATGATCGCGATATTAGCAAAAGGGCCCATGGGCTCTTCGGCGTGCGAACTATGCCATTTTATCAGGCTGACAGTGCACCGGGGATCGTGTGATCGGCGGGACGCGCTAAACAAGTCAATATGCAGGTCCCGGTGGTTCAACTCGGATATTTCCATTCGGCGTAGGCTACAAAACCGCAGCAGAGTGTCGGCGCCCACTTCGCGATAAAGCATGTTCAGACCTCGGAGCGTATCTGACGTCATATCGACGTAGCCAGGTGGACATCTGATAGAACCTATAGTCCGAATCATCGAAGGTTCTCGTCGCATCTGTCCCAAGAAACGATGATGGGCATAGTCACTGCTGGTGCCGATGTGGATTCACCGGCGTTTGGTCCAAACCCAGGAGCACCCCTCTTGTTTTGTATGTCACCACTTCAGATGAAATTCGGAGAGTATAGGGCAAGCTTGATGAAATTGAAAAAGCAAAAGCGCGCAAGGTCCCCGCCCATATCACGGTGATGAAAACGTACTGCGCCCGGGAGATTAGGAGAGATTCTGTGTTCTGGAACCCAGGTTGAAAGGTCATAGGAGGAGGCATACGTCATAGGTCAGTTGAGATAGCAGTCCAATGATCCATTACTCGTTGGTCGACGTGTCAGCGTCAATGCATCGATCAAAGGAGACTCCGTCGACCGGAGAGTATCGTTCCGACCGCCGCTCATATGCGGATCGCATGGAGAGTATCCGACAGAGCTCCAAGGTAGATCAAGGGGTTAGGAGGCCGCCATCTGTGCGGCAAGAAGGTGAAGTGAAGCGAAATCTCTTATCAAGCCAACTCCACCTCTACGAATAGCAACAAACCCACGCGAACCTCTTGGGTCGTCTAAATCGATCTTGATGACGGTGACGCAGGACCTGATGTCTATATCAGTGATTGAGGCGACCCATCGCTCCATCTTGAAGTCAGGAAAGGGTCAAGTATTGGAGTATTGGAATGGGGGTGGAGCACGACGATGTCGCACCTTCCGATGCCAGCGTTTCAACGGGCGTTCCGAATCGCGTCGCACGTTCAGAACTTGCCGCATCGGATGGTGTTGGAGCTTGCAGTAGACGTCATCGCTTCGTCAACATCCGGCATAAACACCTCAAGACGAATGGAACGATGCCCGCAATGGCGATATGAGACCTGTATGGACACCGTGATACCCTACCAGCCACGGGTGACTGCGGCTATCATATCGATGCTGCACTGTTGCATGGGACTGCTGGAACGCGTCGTGAATCATGTGTGATACGGATCCGTCCAACTCCGAGGTCCGTCCAGACGGACGGATCGGAAGGGGGCAAGGTATAATACGAAGCCTGTGCTAGCGCGACCCGGACAGATATGTGTAACGCGGGGTTTATCCCATTGGATTGAAGCTGATGGATCCCGGAAGTGATTCCGAGGGTGCACCCCGAAATCCATGAATTCCTGACATAGGCAAGTGGGTCACTGACACAAAGGTGACGATCTGGCGATATTGGCCATTGGCACTGCCATGTGGCACCGCCGTGCGGCTGTCGGGAAAACCAGACACGGATGGTGGCACCACGTTCGGAGCACCGTCGCGATTCGGCGGGTAGACACGGGGCGCGTCAGCAGGTTCGATGGCATTCATACTGGGGATGCGGGATCCATGGCGAAATTAAGGTCCAAAGGTTGCCAGGACACAAAAAGAACAAGGTTCCAAGAAGGGGGATCAATGTCGTTTTTAATATGCCAGGTATGGAATATACATGAGAGACCGGGTCGACGAGGGTCCGACTACTCGAGTCACCTGCATCGATAACGAAAACGGTGGGAAAGATGGCCATTGATCTTTATCGATAATTGAAAGGGCATATCAACGTTTAGTGGCCCAGGCAAGCGGCCAAAGCGTAACTCGCCGATCCTCCTGGTCTATGCCAACGATTCACATCGATCACCATCAGATAAGACCCTTGACGGTCACTGATAAAGGGCTGAGGAATTAAGGAGGACAGAAGATATCCAGGATAGTTATAGATTCGAACGGAGCGCAGAAGAAAGACAGCAATTCGGGCGGCGCGGCAGTGTCCCGCTCGGATGGGAAGGTTCGGAGGGACAGCGGAAAAGAATGCTTCTCACGATGACGTGTATGGAAGGCTCCTGGGCTTCGGAATGGATCAACTATAGCAGCGCAGCTACGGTGGAAAAGCTTCGAGGGTTGCGACTGGTAAATTGGGGTGACACTGGATGAGCTGGACTGGAACATGCACAGGTTACCGAGGATGGATCGTAGTTGGATGAACGAATGGTCCACAAAGGCGCAGCACAGCAGCGGCAAGAAGTTGATGAAACGGAGGGAAGTGCGCGGGATATGGCATACAGGATCGGCGTCTGGGAAGAGGGCTGTCGATTCATCGGGGTCGAAAGGACACCACGTCACCGCGGGGTCGCGAAGAAGACTCATAGTCTGGTTAGTTCTTACTAACCAAGTTCCGCCCATTGGTCCAGCCAAACCTGGCAGGTGAACAGAACTCAACTCATGTAACGATTGTGGTATAATACGCGGAGTTTAGCGGTTGGACAACACGTGTTGTGTTCATTCGAGACGGGTCCGGACAGTCGAGGGAAGAAATCACGACAAGGCGACGCTCATCCTGGCCTGAACGTGCATCGACGATGGGGCCCACAAATGAAGCAGGGATGGACAAGCAGGGGTGTGATTGTGAAACCGGCGAGATTATGTAATCAATAGGCTGTATATTCGGCCTCTGGAATGGACGACGGAATGTCGAGGCCACCGGAAGTTATTATTTGTCGCATAGAATCCAGGCTCGAAATAAGGGCGAGCTGACGTCTCGGATGTTGTATCGTTGGAGGGAGCATACAGCGGTTGATTTCCAGGCGTCATTCCGACCTCGTGCACTGGGCGAGGCTATTTGTCACACGATCTCCCCTGTCACCCGTATACATACGGACGCTTGCACCTTCCCTTTCTTTCCTTCCAATCCCTCTGCCATGTCCACCTCCCCCTCCATCCCCCGTCCCCCCTCCCGCTCAGAACGCCTGCTCAGGCATACCCTCCGCAAGGATGATACCCTTCGCACATATGGACCTCACTCCTCTCGCCCACGCTCAAGCTCGAGCAACTGCGACGAGGACGACGAAGACGACAATATCTTCCAATCCGCCATCCTCCAACGCCGCTCCTCACGTCGGAACAGTGCCGCATCTGCTCTCGGGCACGGCCATTCAACTGGCTACTACCTCCCAGACGAGGACGAACATGCATCATATTCTCACCTTCTCCGCTCATCCTCCTACTCTGGCTCCTCCTCTCGTTCTGGTCGCTCTGGTCGTAGATCCTCACCACCTTGTGCAGCATACATGCAGGAAAAGCAGGAGGAGTTGTCACGCCACCACGACGCTGCCCCCCACGAGGCTGTCCTACGCAGTCGCCTCGACTCTGTCATACACAGCATGCGGATAGACAGACGCAGAGATGCTGTCGACGTGAGTCCTCGTTTCACACATCGTCTTATTTCACTCTTCACGACAGGCGCTGACACACGCCCAGTCACCTCCTGCCTCCCCCCCGTCCTCGCTTGGTTCCATTTCCAATGCACGGACGCATTCACCTGAGTCGCACCACACGCACCTCACGGTCCCCGAGTCCGATCCATGCGTCTTGCGCTCGTCTCGTAGGCCACATCGGCGTCCCCAGGCCAGCGCACAGCCGACATCTCCCCGACGAACTTCATCGTCCCCACGAAGTCCTCGGGCCTCGCAAACACAACGTTCACCTCCTCAGACTCCCACGCGTCACGAGAAGGAACATCTGAAACGCCAACATCCAGACTCCCCATGGACGCTCGTGCCGTTGCCACCATCGCCACCCACGTTTTCCGCTTCGCCATCGAAACGTGGGGGACCCGCGGTCGTGGCATTTGTTGCGAGTCCTCCCATGGCTGACACGCACCCGCATATATCGACGCGTTCCTCCCCACGGCACTCCCCCTACTCCCCGTCTACCTTTGACCCGGAGGCTGCATCTCATGCTCTCAAACACTCGCCTGGCTATGTGTCCTTTTCATCCGTCGCAGGTCTTGGCACCCCTCCGGAAGAGGAAGAGCGGCGGAGCGGACACAAACCCTTCGCCCCCTTTGCCCTCCTCGGAGGCGGGAAGGGCCGGATACCTAGCATCGGCCTGGGCAGTGGGAAATGGTGGATATTTTGAACATGCTCGAGTTGAGATCAACGCGCGCAAAAGCGGCATGCATACGATGTGGTTCGGCATGCCAACCCTTGTCACCATCTTCCTAAGCCATCGGACGACGTTTCCGGGAGGTGAGTCAGCCGGAGGCACGCTGCTGTGTCATCCGCAGAATACACCCCGGACCTGACAACCTCCGCTGGCTATGTTTTCGCCTCGGATTGACTGCACTTTTAGTAGAAATGGATTTCACTCAGACTATGTTATCGTATCCTAACCCACATACGGAAGTCGTGGGCCATCGGAGAGATGTCTCTCGTTTCTGTCTCTCTCCCAGTCACTCCTTTTGTTTTCTCTTCAGGGACCACCTCGCTCAGGTGGAATTGTCTGTACTTTTCTGTGCCGCTGATGTGTTGTATCATGATAATTTAGATGTGGGTCTGTGGTCGACGATAGGATTAGATTCGTGAGTCAGCACCGGCACAGCCATGGGGATCAGCCGGGCAGTGCTGGTGGCGTGCACATGCCAACATTCACACGTACACATGCACAAACAAGTCACCTCAATGGGACTGGGACACCCCCAAAGGACCCTTCCGATGGAACTTTTGCGACGCACACCCTCGTTCTGTGGCTCATCGTGGGCAGTGATGGCACGCATATGACCCTCATCCATGACGTTAGATGTTGGTGCGTAGTGATCGTCCCGAATCCCGGATAAAAGCCATATGGTAAGGGAACTTTGCCCTTCCAGAGGGGACAACGTGTCCAACGCTCGACATTTTGGTGCTAAGTGGGAAGTTTTCTAGAAACCGATCACGGAGACCTCCTGTGCATGTGCAAGACTTTTCGATGCTAAGCCTCTGTCAGGTCAAGCTTGGCCTGGTTCAGGGACGAAGGCCTTTGGACGTCCTCGCGGTCGGATGTGGCTGTCGCTGATTTGGTTTGGGGGGGATGAGAAGTCCTCGTGGACGGCCAGATGATGCCGCGGGCGCACAATGCACGTTGGGCCTAAGTGAGACGAGAAGGGGGACGAGCGTCCCTGAAACTCGCTACTCGCCTTGCAGGTCGTGATCCGGATGCGTGATGGCGAATGGCTATCTCGAATGGCGAAAAGTATATCTGCCAGGGTGTCGACGATTGATGGTTGTGTTGGACGTCGTACCTGTTGGGACGCTACTCGGTACGGTATCCAAACGAGGATTTGTACAAACAATGGTAAATACTTGTTAGGTCGAAGTTCTTGAAGTTGATGACCTGGAGGCGTGGACCCACCCGGGTATGTATCAGTCCGTCTTGAGAATGCAGAAGTGCACACGTCGTTTCTTTTGGCAGATTGAACCCACTGGATCGAATCGCCATCAGCGTTTCACGGATAGGAACTGGTGGGCCAGGGCCGTTCACCATGACGTTAACCTCTGTCGGGAACCTAACTTTCCTCCCTGACGTGAGAGGCAATTTGCTTTGTGTATTCATCATGAGAATCCAGATATTTCACTTGATGGCGCGTTCCATGTCCATCGGTCGCCTTTTCGCCGCTCCATTCACGGACCTCTCTAGTTGTCCATGCACCTCGGACGTCATGGTATATACCTTGCCTTCCTTCACAAGATCCGCCCTGTGAACCGAAGGACCGATCTCCAAATCGGACTCATCATCGGGCCGTCCCAAGGTCTCCGCAGTTCCTCCCATGGGGCCACTCTCTATTACCCCAGGTCGTGTGATAGGCAGGCGACTTTGCAACTCGCGACGTGATTCGCTCGGTTTTAGTGAGCAGGCCTCCCCACCGTCTCAGAACTCCTTTAATGGAAAACAGTCCGGCCTTCTTACTGTTGAGATGCTCCCTTGGCATCAGTGCCTTTGTATGTCCACTCATCCCTTCACATCCGCTTGACTTCGGGGCACGGGGCTGAAACAGGAACGGAGTGGGTAGCCCGTTCAGTACCTGTCTGTCGTTCCCATTCACAATGTCCTTCCTGTAATTCAGTATTCAGGCCTGAACGGCTGCGGGGAAGCGGGAGTGGGGTAGAGGTCGCGCGACCCTCGGAACGTAACACGTTCGAGCCCACCACACTCGACGACATCTCAGCTGACGCACAACCCTGACGTTAGCCGTCTATTGGGCTTTCCAAATAAAGTCCTGCTATGGCATATTGTACGTATTTACGCGTGCCTCACTATTAGGTTCTTACTGCCATGCCTGATGGGATACATGTCATTAGACTGCATCAAACTGCGCACACGACGCGATGCATTTCTCTTGCGCTCCCGCTTGATGGCATAACCGCCTCATGGGCTATTGATTTTGTTTTGAATACCTCACCCTGTGACAGCCGATCGCACATCTCGTTCCGATCAATGCATGGTGGGCTTGGTGGCGCACTTACAGACGAGTCTCCGTGGCGATTCCCTCCTTCATTCCCTATTGCAAATTCAATCACAGGATCGGGATCATTGAGGCGACGCAGCAGCACAGAATTATGTTTGGCGACCACACAGGTAAACGCTTGTGGAGCATAATGTGGGCAGGTCCGTGGAGTAGCGAGTTCATGAGGCAGGGTCTCCGCTTGCCCAGGGCTGTACGCGTAAAGAAACAAGGTCTTGTCCTTTTCGATTCCTGGGAAACAGTGCGTCATGCGTCATGTCCGTAAGATGTGCTTCCGAGGCTGCATTCTATCCCTGTGTCATCACCGCCCATGCACGATACATTCTGCAGACGGGTTTGGCACATGTGCCTGGCAAGGTAGAATCGGGCAAAGTGAACGGACGGGGATGGTACTAATCCTCCGGCGTACGTTCCGTCTTGCAGGACCTTGGTCCACGGCGGAAGTGAACGGATTTCTCGTTTTCATTCTATTCCTTTTTTCGATACTCAACGGTGACTGCGTGCGCAAGGCTCACTGCGTCGGCACTCACCGCACGCTGCGCGCGTGCCGTTGGCATGGTGCCGTCAAAGTTTTTTTTAATACTTTCTGCCTCGACGGCGCGGTTGGCGCAGCACCCGTGTAGACCTCGTGTTTTCAACGAGGGTCAACGTGGCGCGATCAGAGGCGTACTCTGGACTCGGGGACAATGCACCGTCCTCGTTGCCAACGGCGGTCCTCGATCGTGTCCTCGCGCGTGCTGCGCTCTGCCACGGGGGAGCTTCAGGCTGGCGTCGGTATGTACCATGTATACACTGGCATACGTACGACGCGTTTCGGGTTCGGCTCCGCGTCGTGTTCTGGCTTCTTCCCGAGTTTCTCATCTATTTAATGACGATTCGTGGTTCGGCGTGGGTGACATGCAGAGGCGGGACGGGACGGGCCTGTCGGGGGCCTTTATTTCCTCGTCTAATTTTTTTTTTCTTTTTCTTTCTTTTCGAATCGCGATCTTTTTTTTTCCTGGCGATCCGGGCAGTATACGCATCGAGCGACGGATACCGACTATCAGACGGATTTCGTCGTGCTGAACGCTTGACTCAGATTTGATGCATGATACACGCTTTGTACGTATAAAAAATTATACACGCCTCCTACGACGATTCAGAGTATCGAAGTATCGACGGCGTCCGTCGAAAGGTGGCACCGTCCTGATGAGAGCTAGTCTGGATACCACAAAGTCTATCTCAACGGTGAAAGTAATCCTACTGTCAAGTATAAAGAATAAAACAAGTGCGATGGTCGAAAACAAATGAAATCTGTACAGCGAGGGTGGACGGGAAAACAGGTAGCAGATGAGGAAAAAAAATACGAATGACATGTGTTGTCTTGAACGCGAACTCGTTCGGAGTTTACGGTGAAGACGCCTGCCATGGTACCCACACCTCGGAGCTGGTCAGCGAGTCCTCTTGGTCGAACGTCGTGCCCGTGCTCAACTTGGGTGAACGCCTCCCCCCGATGAGCCATCCAAAGCATCCGCTTGGCAAGACGTCGACTGGTTGGAGCGAGCGCGTCTGTATCGTTCGTTGTAGCTTGGCCACCGCGACATGCCTGTCCTCGACGCTCTCCGGTGGGGGTAGTGCACGGACGATGGCTCGTAATTTGCCAACGTGATGGTAGCGGCGCTCGTCGCTGTCTCCGTCCTTGTCGTCCTCGACGTCGTCGGGCGTATTCCACCACTCGTTCGCTCCCTCATCCGACAACGCATCCCTGACGACGACCAAGAGGGGTCGCATCTCTCCTCCAAATGACCCGTAAAAAGCGGCAGCACGCTGCCGGGAGGCGCCGGGGTCGCCGTGGATCGAGGCACAAAAGACCAAGAGATCCACCCCACGCGGGGAAATTTGTTTCTTGAACCGGGATCCAGCACGCAGGTGCTGGTCGTGGATGCGGTAGACGAGGAGCGGGCTTCTGCCGACGTCCATGAGGCGGCCGCCCTCGAAAGGGAATGAGTCCTTGAAAGATCCGACAGGATCGAGCACATGGTCCGGCAGGTCGTACAGCGCAACGATGGGCGTCGGTTGGGAACTGTTGGGTCGCGAGGGCTTGAACATGGCCCGCACGTCGGCAAGGGCAGCCGAGACCCAACTGTCTTGTTCGGTTCGCCAACGATCGTGCGCACACGCGCTCGCGACCAAAGAGAGAGCGGCCTGTCTGGAGGCGTGACAGCGTTGTTTGAGAACGGGCGAATTGACCTTTTCGGCGTTGAGCGTGGTCACACACGCATGCCCATCAAAGTGCATCTTGAGCATCCCAAACTCTGTCTCGTTGGCGGTCCACCAATCTTCCATTTCCCCTTCATGATTCTCCAACCCAGTCACGATGGCCACAATGGGCACCTTCTTTCGACAGATAGCGGAGTAAAACAGGTTATAGTTGCTGAGTAAGGTCTTGCGGAGACGAGAGGCCCTGATGCAATACACTAGGAGGTGGATGCCGTTGGCCCTGGTCAGATCGCGCAAGAGTTGCTTGAGGTGTTCTTCTGCGATCTCAGCAGGGACAGTTCCGTAAGCGCCTTCATCGAGGCCTGCTGTGTCCCAGATTGCGTACGGTGTGTCGTCGACCTGTAACTCATACTTTTTGTGGCGAAACGTGCACACCTTGGCACCACTCGACGTAGCGGCGATTGATCGACCGGCAATCATGTTGATCAAGGAGCTCTTCCCTACACCGCTCTCACCGAAGACGATGATGTTTTTTGGGGCAACTCGAGATGGCTGCAGAGTGGAATTGGATGAGTACACTCCAAGGACGAAGGGGAAGGGACGCGCACGACCACTGAGATGCTCTTGCGTGGCGACATTCGCGCGGTGGAGGACGACGTGTAATGAGCCAGGCCTGAGCGTCAGCGTAGCCGGAGAACGCCCTTCTTTTTATTACACGGCTGCGCCTGCGCGCATAAGCCAACGAAACCCCGACGGCGCTCATCAGGTTGAGCATTTATTATTCGGGCCCACACAAGGGGAGCGAAGAAAAGCCGACCTTTATTTTTTGGCATTTTTTTCGCGCGCGATTTGGTAACGGAGAAGGTCCCAATACCCCGGTCAGCCCACGGAACGCGCCGCACGCGTGAGAGAATGGGAGCGAGATGAAACTGACGGGGGGGTTGCATTCCATGATGCGCCGATTCTACAATGCGTCGTCCTGCAGGCCAGCTTGTGATGCTCGTTGGATTCGCGTCTCCGATATTGAGCCTACTTTGCGGGCGACGCATGGTACATTAGACGGGCTTGGCGAGCATAGTTGTTCATTCGGCTGCTCGTGTGGTGTGAGAAGACACCAGCAGGGGGCTATATCTAGTAGAAGTTGGGCTGCTGGCCATCCTGACAGTCTATTACCCGTGTGAAACCGAGACGGCAGTAGCTTATAGCTAGTTCTTGCGTCTGCAATGTGAGGCAAACTCAGGCTTCCAAGTGACGTTGCGAAGTTCCCTGGAAGCTCCGTCGGACATGAATGAAGTTTGATTGATTGCTGCAAGCCAGACCCCGGTAGGGACGAAGACGATCAATGTGGCAAAAGACGTGAAGATCATCATCATCATCGCACTGGTCAAAGTACTACGCACATCATGCAGTGCACTCAGGGGGACGACGGAGACTCCAACTTCATGAGCGCATGGATTGCTATACTATGCTTTATGTACACGAGACCGTCAATACGACGGCTGCACTGGCTTCGCAAATACCGGGAAATACGATGGATAGATAAGCAAGCTAGCGCCAGGCTAGCCTATTAAGGATGTCATTTATATAGTCTCGACTTCGAACCACGGGGGGCGCAAAACAATAATCAGATGCGAACCCATTTTTTCGTCATCCTGGAGGACAACGAGCTTGATAGAAGCGATGCATGAGAATGGACCTTGACGAGGTGACGTCTTTCCTAGGGGGCTCGCGGCGATGCGACATGCTAAGCAGGCATGCCACGGGCACCTCGAGGAGGGATTTCAAGCTTAAACACCTCTGACGTGTTTTCATTCCCGCTGACATCGCCATAGTAAGAGCCCGGTCGGCTTAGTTGCAGGTGTTCTTTCGTCCGCGCAGAGACCGACGCGAATGACGGAGAGACCCACTCGACGAGCTCCTGTCGTGGAGAGGGCTGTGGCGACACGCGTTGTGGGAGGGGAAAGGCCGACACAGGCATCGCACTGCGTGATGGGCTGCCATGTAACGATCCTAGAGGCACGTCGACTTGCGACAAATACATACGCTGGACGGCCTCTCTGGGTCCAGGCAGTGGCGATGCGGCTCGTGAGGAGATGACGTCGGGATGAGGTGATAGGTGTGAGGTGGCAACGAGGCTGAAACCAGCTCGCGTTGCGCTCTCCTTGTCGTGGCTCCGGACAGTGGCCGATAAATCAGCCCTCAACTGCTGAGAAGAAGGTTTGCGACTCTGGTGGCGACTCGCCAAGCGGCTCGTGGCACTCGGCACAGCCAAGAATGCACGACTATCAGCAGCTACGGCCGGGGACCCGTTGACGATCGCCGACAGCGCTGCATCGACCTCCTTGAGGAACGTTGCAACTTCTTGGTCACCCAAGTTGGCAGTGTCGAGACAGATCTGAGCTTCATCAAACTCCAGGGGTTCCCTACGCACGCTTGGCGCACGAGTGCTCGGGGCCAATCCTTGCCTGCTTGCCGGTGGCTGCGAGGACGGGCATCTCAAGTCACCGCCTTTCTTCGAGTGCGGTGGGCACATAGAGGGAGCAATGGAGTACATTGAGGGGTTGGGCTCGAATTTCTCATATTCATGGGTCCTTGGGAGGTCAAGAGAGGCATTGCGAAGCTTGACTGGCACGTGGACGGGTGGTACCGAGCCATTTCTGTACTTCCTGACTTGGCCTCTTGGGCCAACACAACTCGTGTCGATCGTCGGGCGCTCTTTCCTTTGTTTGGTAGGGGATCCAGGGGCAGAGGTCAAGGCATCTTTGAGAGCCTCAGAGATTGCTGACTGGGCCGGGGTGGTTGCAGCCGTGCTCGGTGACTCCACCATTGATATTCGTGAGAAAGGTGACAGACCAGAGCTGCTGGTGTTTGTGGACGTTTTTGGCTGTGGACTTGCCAATACAGCCGATTGCGAAAAAGGAGATGATTCATCGATGCAAACCGGAGTAGCCGACCCCGTGTTTACATGAACGCTAGGCCGTTTGATGGTGACGTCCGAGTCACACGAGGACGGGGCAAGCGGCGAATTGCCGCGCGAAGACCTCGTAAGGGTAATGCTGATCTGTGGGATACTGCCATGTCCAATACCATGTTCGCCTTCAGGAGGTGTGGGGAGGGATGTGGGTTCGGTCGTGTGCAGCGGAACGGACGACCACGCCTCTGATCCCGCGGAAGCAATATCAATATCTTCTGGAGGTTCACAGATAACCGGGCTGAAGTGCCCGATTTCCGCGGAACCTTGTGGCGTGAGTGCAGACAGTTTGTCTTCATCAGCAAGGGACGACACTGCCGTCATGATGCCGTCAGACAAAATATCTGGGGAAGGGACGTACTTGGGATGCACGGCGGCATCCCCATGCGTCTGCGTCTCAGCGAGGATTCGATCGACCCCAGATTTTTGGGGAGAGTAAGCGAAGCAGCTTTGAGGTAATTGGGCTCTCGTCTGCAGATACTGCGGGGTACGGACGACAGGCGATGGTAATAGAGGCTGCGGAGGGACATTAGGTGGACAGTGTATGGGGGAAACTGAGGGCGGCGATGCAGGAGGAATGGGAGCCATCGGACGCGGAGGCGGTGACGCTGGTACTTCCGATTCCGATTCCGCCAAGGACAGCTTTTCCTGGACGGCCTCGGGGGAGGAGAGTCGCAGGGATGCTGTACAGGATCCCCCTCTGTAGGAGACGCTCTCACACGAGGACAACTGCTTCAGAGTGTCATCCGTAACGGACGTGTCAGCGATCAAGAACACGACGCTTCCCATTGCAGCACCGTTTGTGTCTGTTCTCGTGGAATCGTACAATGGAAGTCGAACAACTAGTGACGTAAATTGTCAGGATGGTCATAAATAACTGAAATGAAACTTGCCTCCATCGCTGCTTCTCGCGTCAAGCAGTTCACTAATGCACTGTAGACGCGTCGTGCGAATGGCTTTGTATCTCCCACTACAACAAAAGAACTTTCTCCTTTTAGCCACGACGTGGATTTCGCACAGCGAAACGGAGTTAGCAATGCTGGGAACGATTGAGCGTCGAGCACCGCGACGAGTAAGACGGGCTCACAAGGAGAATGGTTCGCGCCATGCATGGACGCCAGCGTCCAAGGTGCTCTCCAGAGACTCCTGTATGTTCCCGTCAAGGGTTATTCGTACGCGGAGTTCTGTGTACTTTGAGACTTCGGTAGCTCGGATGTCTAAGCCAGAGTCATCATCAAGTGCGCGAGCAGTACGGGACAAAACGTCGTACGTGAAAACTCCAAGGCAGAACTGATGGCGGTGGGCATCTCTTGTGCTGGAAACTAATCGATGGCAATGGTCGTCATATACCGGCTTGCAGAAGCAAGCGAGAGGGGCTATGGGCAAGATGGATGACGGGCGACTTTTATGGACAAGCCTACGGAGACAAAAATATCAAATCTGGCACAGGATAGCGTGTCGTCCGCGTGGTGCGGTTCCAAGAGAGACTTTGGATGCTCCGTGAACTGGATGGAATGGGAGTCCAATACGGCGCTCTAGGAAGGGCGTATATATCGATCCGGAGGTGAGTGGGTCATTGAAACGTCTCTGAGGGGACGTCTAGGAAACGTACCAGAGTGAAAGCCGAACAAACAAAGCGTCCGTCACAGAAGAAGAAGGGGAACGGATGAAATTAAATGATGAGACCAAAAGAGGTACATGACAGGTTGGCCACCCGAAGTGTGATTGTATGACCTGTACGAGGAGTCGTCTCGTCTCGTGTGGACTCTGGACGTCCGGCGGACCTGGGTCAGTCTTGACGGACTAGGTGGCTAATAATGGAGGCCACGTTGCGCGTTTTGCAAGATCTGCGACGCCCTGGTCGAGATCTGAATGTGTGTGGTTGACAGTGAGCAGAGTTGGGACATGTGCATGTCGCTGAGTCGAATTTGACCCTGCAACGTGGCTCTCAGAATGGTTGGTTGTTGTGGGACCTCGTTCCATTCTCATGAAGCAGGATGACAGCGACAGCACCCTTGATCGCAAAGGAGAGTCGTCTTCTAAATAGTCGCCTGTGTCAAATTGGGGTTTCTGAGTGAGCGTAGTACGCACACTGGTTGCCTGTTTGAGCAGAGGATCACTCGGCGACGATAAGGTAGCTCGGATATGCATGAGCATGGCATGCCTGATTGGAGGAGGAAGGACGAACAAGGTAAACGAGAGAGATGCGCAGCGATGCATCGTCCAGGGGTGGAGTGGAGCAAACCGTCCACATCGCACACGGTTCGACGGCGAGCGTTGAACGGACCCGGAGCTGGACACGATGGGGCACATTGACATCACAATTTGACGAGGCATCGTCGCCCTGCTTCACCCGGCGATAGTAACGCTCTTGCGGGTGGATTGGCACCACCACAGAGTATGGCCGGTTCCGAAGCGATCCGTTGGAGATGTGATATCTCAAACACCTTGCAAGACCGAGATCGTAGTCGTCGTAGACGACAGTGAGCCCTCGGGACGCTGTTCGGTTCGACGTCGGACGCGGTGCGCAAAGAGCGGCCCATTCCCGGTCGGGCGTATTCCCACAGTCGCCGGCCTCCCGCTAAGAAGACCCGCGTGGTCCCCGTCCGCTGCCACCTTTCTTCCTCCTTCCACCTCCTCCCCCAACACCGGCCATGGCCCCCCCCTTGGCCACCGCCGTCCCACAGGCCACAACGTCGGGCGACCTCGCCGACTTGCTCGCCTTCCCTTCTCGATCAACCCCCACCGACGATGCCATCCTTGCCGTCCTCAGCGCGCGCTTGCGTGCGGACTTGCCCTACGCCAGGATTGGCTCAACGGCCCTCGTGGTCGTGAACCCCTGCAAGACTCTTGCGAACGTCAACGACGCAAGTGCAAAAGAGTACGAGGAAAGATGTTACAAGGACACCAAACTCGGCTTGGTGGATTCCCGCCGCCCTCCTCAGCCCCACGTATATGAACAGGCCGCAAAGATTTACCTTCTCATGAGAAGGAGAGTCGAATCTCAAGCCGTCATTGCTCGGTAGGCACCAGCACCACTTCATTTTTTGTCCCAAATTTTTACACTATTCTTCCCAGCGGCATTTCGGGTTCAGGAAAGACTACCAGCATCCGCCTCCTCGCAGATCAAATTCTTCGCCTCTCTGCCCACTCCAAACGAGAGGGCAAGATTCTCGAGCAGATCAAGGCTTTCTCCCTCCTCCTCGATTCCTTTGGGAACGCAAAGACTCCCACGAACCCTAATGCCTCACGGCACACGCGCTATACTGAGCTCCACTTCAACGATCGTGGTCGTATCAGCGCAGCCAAAGTGCTCGCTTTTGGTCTAGACAAATCCCGCCTCGTACGTCTCACACATGAGGAGCGCTCCTATCATGTGTTCTACCAGCTCCTGGCCGGCGCAACCCCCATGGAGAGAGATTCTCTCGGCCTCGAGGGCCCTTCCGATTATGCCCTTCTCGCGTCATCTAGTTGTTACCGTCTCCCTGCGGGCCCATTCAGCGATGATGGCATCGCTATGGACGATCTGCGTGATGCCTTTAAATCGCTTTGCTTCAAGTCCAAGCACGTATCGTCCATCTTCAGCGTATTGGCCGCCATTCTGTTGCTCGGAAACATCGAGTTTGGAGAAGCAGATGCCCAAGACGTCTCAGCCCACGTCGTCAACGTACCGGTGCTTCAGCAGGCAGCGAAGCTACTCGGTGTCTCTGCAGAGGACTTGGCAGAGTCCCTGACTTACAAGACCACCTACGCTCGCAGGGAGCTCTTCACTGTGTTGCTTAACGCGAAGCAAAGTGCACTACAGAGAGACCAGCTTGTGCAGGATCTTTATGCTATCCTCTTTGCATTCGTCGTGGAGACGGCCAACTACAAGCTCGCTCCCCTCTCGCAGACACCCTCGTGTTCCGCCACGCAAATCGTGCTTCTCGACCAGCCCGGTTTCCAAACTCGCGGCATGCCGGCTATTGGAACGGCTTCGCCCCTTATCACCGCTCATCTGAGCGGCTTCAATGAATTTTGCTTCAACTTCACCGATGAAGTAGTGGAATCACATGTGCTTCGCAGCATCTTTGACGATAACTCGGGCCTTAATAGCCGAATGACCGCTGATGGCATCACCTTACCAGCTGTCGTAGCCATGCGAAATTCGGCCTGCGTCCGGCTTCTTCGTGGAACGTCTATTAGTGAGCGCGGTTTCAAGAAACCTGGTGGTCTCCTAGGCGTGTTTGACAAGGCCGCCGCATCTTTTAAAACCGGTCGGAACGATGCTCAGCGCGATGACGAGCTGCTTCAAGATTTGACTTCGAAGTTTGCCGCTGATCCGTCGTTCGTCTCACCTACCCCTGACGAAAGGCAGTCATTTGGCGTGAATCACTATGCGGGCCCCTGTTCATATGACATCTTTAGCTTCGTGGAGAAGGATGCAGATCTCCTTGATCCTTCTTTCGTTACTCTCTTACGTGGCTCCTCGGATTCTCTGGTTGCTAAGCTCATGTCCGGCCCAAGCTTATCCACGGAGAAACACCAGAGTGATGAAGACACGATCGTCCAGGCGCAAGTCTCCTCTCGCCCCCTCCGCAGTGCTACTCCTTTGTCTAGCACGCTGCAGGAGAGCTCCCGCTTGAACCCCAGCAAGATCTATCCGGTAACCACGCAATTAAACCAGGCATTATCGGATACTTTGTCCAACCTCCAGAATACTAGGCTCTGGACGTTGAATTGCATCCGTCCGAATGATAATGGGTTCTCCAACTCTCTCGACAAGCGACGTGTCAAAGCCCAGATCCGGGCTCTAAACCTCCCAGATATGATCTCTCGGGGGTCATCTGAATTCGTTGCGGATTTCGACCAAGCGGAGTTCTGCGAGAGGTATCGACCAACCATGCGTGGATCCGATGCGGAGCGCATTCGTCAGTGCGTTCAATCTAATGGATGGGTAGAAAGTGTGGATTTCGCATTGGGACGCCAGAAGATATGGTTGTCATATTCTGCATGGAAAATGGTAGAGGACGTCTTGCGCTCTGCGGAAAAGGAACAGAAGAAGCTCGCTCGTGACGGATCGGAAGAAGATGAAAGCGTTATGCTGGATGATACCACGGAGTACCTCCAAACACCTGCGGAAGATAGACAACACAGGTTTTTCGATGAGCGGGCGGTCACTCCGTATCAGGACCCGCCCCAGACTCCCAGTGTTTATGAAACCTACGGGCCTGCTCAAGTCTCTTCTCCCAGCTATCCCTACCCCGAGGAGACCGCTTGGGATAAGAAAACGGAGGGATATGATCCGTTGCCTCCATTACTTCCCAAAGGTGCAGAGCTCACGACTGCCAATGTGTCGGAGGCCTTCGAAGAACATCTTCCTACGACTCGGGTTCGACGGTACTGGCTTTACGTTGTCTGGCTGGTCACAGGCCTGGTGCCGAACTTCGTTTTATCAATTATTGGCCGTATGAAACGGCCTGATGTTCGTCTAGCGTGGCGGGAGAAGGTGACCATTTTTATCCTCATCCTGCTCGCCAACTGCTTGGTACTGTTCTACATCATCGCTTTCGGTCTCATCCTCTGTCCCGATATCAATCGTGCGTGGAATTACGAAGAAGTCGCGCAGCATACTTCGACGTCCGACTACTGGGTATCTATTCACGGAAAGGTATACGATGTCACAAACTTCGTCAAAGGGGATCACAGTGATATTACCGGGAATCCGAGTAACAGCGCGGCCACTCTCTCAGCTCTGGCTGGCACGGATCTGTCGTACTATTTCCCACCGCCGCTTTATCAAGCGTGCGCTGGTCTTGTCAGTGATCCGACCATGCATATCGACATCCAGAATACGACGGAATACGTGTACTCCCAGGCTTCACATGCATCAGGAAAAAACGCGCCAACTACGTCGACGGCTCTCGACAGCGAAACCTGGTACAAGGATGTGTTTTTACCCGGCATCACCCCGTACTACAAGGGTGCACTGGTCTGGGAACCTAGTGATATCTATGATCAGGCGAATGACACGAATATTCAACGGTGGGTGCAAGGTCGTTTGTTGTATTCTGCCCATTTTTTAATCGTGTAGGATTTGGGGCATTTACAACGGAGCCGTCTACGACTTGACCGACTACGTGTATACGATGACGACCACGGAGCTCAATATCGCAAAGTACAATTTCCTGCCATCCAACCTCGTCTCCGTATTTCAACAGCGGGCCGGTACGGATATCACGTCGTCGCTCAATAAGGTGTTGGACTCCATGGATGCAACAAACAGGACTGCCAGCATGATTTGCTTGAACAATGCGTTCTATTGGGGCCAGGTCGACTTTAGGTATACTGCTAGGTGTCAGGTTCAGAATTATATGTTGCTGGCGTTCTCCGGTCTTATCATGGCGTCCATGGGATTGAAATGTAAGTGGCAGTGCATAACTGAGCAGCGCTCTTTAGCCTGAAATGACGGACAGTTCTGGCCGCATTGCAACTCGGGACAAAGCGCTTCCCGGAGCGTCTCGACAAATTCGTGCTCTGTCAAGTTCCCTGCTACACTGAAGGCGAAGACTCCTTGCGTAGTACCATTGACTCCCTCGCTGCATTGGACTATGATGATAAGCGGAAGTTGATCTTCATTATCTGTGATGGCAACATCATTGGCAGTGGCAATGACCGACCCACGCCTGACATCGTGCTGGACATCTTTGGTGTTGATCCGGCAGCAAGAAATGCGGAACCCCTCATGTTCAAATCCATTGGGCAGGGTTCTCAGAAGCTCAACTATGGGAAGGTCTACTCTGGTCTGTATGAATTCGAAGGTCACGTCGTCCCGTAAGTGCGACTTACTTCTGATTCTTCCATCACCTGATGGAGCCTCCTCCAAGGTACTTGGTCGTTGTCAAGGTCGGAAAACCAACAGAGCGATCGAAGCCTGGTAACAGGGGAAAGCGCGACAGTCAAGTTTTGCTCATGCAATACCTCAACCGGGTGCACTTCAACGCCCCGATGGCACCCCTCGAACTAGAGATATACCATCAAATGCGCAATGTCATCGGTATTGAACCCACGTTCTACGAGTATATCTTCACTGTGGATGCCGATACCGCAAGTGTCATCCTGGCTGATCCAGATAATGCCACTGATGTTTGTGGATGTTGCAGGTGGTCACGCCTCAATCACTGAACAGGCTCGTCGCTGCTGTTATCAATGACTCCAATATCATTGGTATTTGTGGTGAGACGAAGTTGCAGAACGAAGAGAATTCTTGGTGGACAATGATCCAGGTAAGAGCCTTCGTTTTCGTCTCGTTCTTCTACCTGAGACGTTATCTAGGTTTACGAGTATTACATCTCCCACCATCTCGCCAAGGCTTTTGAAAGTTTGTTCGGCTCCGTGACCTGTCTCCCCGGGTGTTTCTCCCTCTACCGTATTCGTACGGCCGACAAGGGTCGTCCGATCTTCATCTCTAACCGTGTAATTGACGAGTATGCCGAGCCCAACGTCGACACGCTCCACAAGAAGAATCTGTTCTCGCTGGGTGAAGATCGGTTCTTGACAACGCTCCTCATGAAGCACTTCCCTTCGTTCAAGACCAAATTCCAACCTGATGCAGTCGCTCGGACCATGGCGCCTGTCTCGTGGCGAGTGCTGTTCTCTCAACGTCGTCGTTGGATCAACTCGACCGTCCATAACCTGTGCGAACTTGCCATCTTACCGGAACTTTGTGGCATTTGCTGTTTCTCGATGCGGTTCTTTGTATACCTAGATCTCATCAGTACGCTGGTGGGTACTAGCCAACTGTAATCCATCGTCTGACCGTTACTTATCGCATGATTAGATTTTGCCTGCCACTGTCGTTTACGTGAGTTTTTTAGAGCTTGTTAGTTTGCCGTGGTCCTCACCTGTGTATGTAGTTGGTCTGGTTGATTGTCGAAGTTGCGACCGGTCAATCACCGATACCCATCATCTCCATTGCCTTGATTGCGGCGGTTTATGGTTTGCAGGTACGCCGCCTTCAATGTTGGTCCGGAGTGTGCTGAGTCGATCACAATGCAATAGGCTCTCATCTTCATTATCAAACGAGAGTTCATGCTTGTTGGATGGATGGTTGTGTACCTCCTTTCGTGCGTAATGTAATGCTATGTCCAAATTCTTTCTGACCTCTATGTTCCAGGTACCCAATTTACAGTTTCTTCTTACCCCTCTACTCCTTCTGGCGCATGGACGAGTTCGGTTGGGGTAACACTCGTGTCGTCCTTGACGACGGAAAAAACAAAAAGGTGATCACTGACGGCAATGACATGAAATTCAACGACTCCATGATTCCATACAAGAAGTGGGGTGGTCAGTGGAGTTCACCAACTATCAATTGCTGCGCTTCTGATGGTGCATTCAGACTACGAAGCCGAGGCTTATGGGGATGGCCTGTCCAATAATTCGTACAGTGCTGAGCAGAACCCCATGCACTCGAAGCACGTTGCCGCGCCAGTGCCTCGTCACCTAAGCTCACAACGTCCCTCCGTGTATGAATACCAATCCGAGGCTGGGGATTATTTCCGTGATACCAATGCTGTGCAAGATCCCCTTCGGAGTCCGCAGTCGCGCCCGAGTTCTCGAGCCATCTCAGACTACAACAGGGCGGCCGGAAACCAGAGGCACTCAACCTTCGCCGGCGCATCGCAGGAACGTCTATCGATGGCTATACCTGCTAACCAGTTTGGCACCCTCCCTGACTCGCGCATCATGAGCCGTTCCATGTCTCCTGCCCTGAGCTTGGGAAGTCCCTCACAACCCGGGTTGAACGCCGCTCGTCCGCTCTCCACCTTCTCCATGGCTACGACCGTGTGGGCGGGGCCAAGCAACAACCCCAACCCCTCTGACGAGGAGTTGTACGAAGCCCTGAGGACTTACCTGAGCACGCAGGACCTGATGACCGTGACAAAGAAGTACGCGTGTTCTTTCGTGTCCCCCTACCTAGTCGCTGACCAAACGTCTAGAACTGCTCGCGAGGCTATAGCTGCTCGGTACCCGAGAGCGGATCTGACGCCTCGCAAGGACTTTTTGAACCAGTCCATTGACAATATCCTTTCGCATTCGTAGAGACTTTGCATTGACTCAGCCGCTGTACTGATATTTTGCTTTGGTGGACCTTCCGGCACTCTCTTTGACGCTTTGCTATGTCTTCCCTTGGACATCACTTTCGATCCGTGCACCGCGCATCTAATTCTTTTATTCCTCTGCATATCCGTCTACCTTGCACGTACTTGGACTTCATAGTTGGGACACTTCATTACCCTAAGGATGCTTTAGGAGTGCTGTAATCGACGTTCGCGCAACTACGCAACGTGCTCGAGTAAAGTAAAATAAATCAAGTCGTCCGTCCATGAATCATGTCAATCGAATAACAAACACCATCAGAATAAACGCAATCAACACAACGACAACGCTCATCATCACCAAACACGTCGTCCCCCCGCTTCTTCCTCGAAAATCCCGCAACCGGATCCGCTCGCGCTTCATGAACTCAAAGTTGCCCTCGACCTTCTCCTGCATGGTCTCGATGATGGACTTGTCCTTTCCGAGCGACTCGGAGAAGTGCGTAGCGTTCCTGCGGAGCTGGGTCGCCATCAGGGCGAGCTGCTCCGAGAGTTCCTCTTGGAGCGCACGCGAGTTTTGAAGGATCGTCGGGGTGGCTGTGATGTTCGAGGAAGAGGGCGCGGCGAGCGAGGGTTTGGCAGGCGCGTTCGATGCGCTATGCGAGGGTCCCGACTCTAGTTGCGGTGCCGGTGCTGGCGTTGGAAATGGCGAGAGTTCCGCGATGCCGGGTGAAACAGGAAGCAAGTCCTGTACGTCGGGCACGGATGACGAGCTGCTCTCGGCCGGGATGAGGGTCGCCTCGACGGGCGAACTGGCTAGCTCGGTGAATTTGTGGAGGGTGGGAGATTTGGGTGTCGGGGGACGCATGGACGAGAGGAGAGGCTTCGGTCGTTGGACCGGAGGTGTTAGTTGCTGTGGGCAGAGCGTCACTCTGGTACGCGTTGGCGTTGGAGACATCGGCGTACCTGTTCGACCTGTTGCATGTACTCCTCGAGGTGCTTAAGCGTCGTCTTGAAGTGTTGGTAACGACGTTCTTCGGCGCTGGAGGGGAGCGAAGCGTTGTGTCAGCAGAACGTGTTGGTGATGCCGTGGCAAGCGGTGGGGGTACGCACGGCGTGGGGTCGACATTATCAAGCTCGACGTTCTTGAGCAAGATTCGTGCGTATCGGGTTTGCTGAAAGACAGACCCAGTCGGTGGATTCGATATGCGCGTGGGATGGAGCATACCTGCAGCGTCGCTCGTGCTTTGATCCACGTTTCCCGCTTGGGTGGGTTGCTCTTTGACCAGTCATTCTCTTGGATGGACTGTTCGAGGCGTTTCATGAGCCTCGGGAGGTTAATCCTGTCGTGCAGGATCTGCTCGTCGGTGCGCATGTCGAGCAGGTGGCGGTCGCGTCCTCGAAAGGACCACGGCAGCCATTGAGAGGTAACATCAAAGCCATGTGAACAACATTCCTTTTTTGGGTTTGTGCATCATTGATCTTTGCGGTCTGTTTCCCGAACGTTTTCAACTGCGAGGTTGCCTCGCCGCTGGAAGTTCCAGAGCAGTCGCCGGGCATGGCATCTTCGAGCGTACACCAGCAACTGAAACATGTCAGAATCATGGTCGAGCGGGCGGCGCGGGAGCCGTTCGTTGTGGGACGCGCGGTAAGGCGCACATACGTTGCACCCATACCTCGAACCTAACTCTGAGGACATGTGTAGCGGAGAGAGGCCTTTCAGGAGCTCATAGCGCTCACTGCACATTCTAACCACCCCATTCTGAAATCATACGCAGCGGGCCATATACATGTCTTCTTCAATGACTTTCCGGATCTGGAAGAGGACGCCGTCAACGCCGTATACGACCTCTGCGAAGACCATGACCCGCAAGTACGGCCCATAGACTTGGCGGGTCTGACTGTGGCTGAGGTATTCTTCTCCAGGTCCGCATGGATGGATACCATGCAGTGACGCAAGTGTCGTACGTCCAACATAAATGGGTCAAGAGGAACGCCGACGTCCTCGTCCAACTCCTCCAAAGCGGTAAGTTTCGATTCTCTCAGACCTCTCATCCGAGTCACACGTCGTATTTCGCCATCTCGATCACATCTGGCACGCATCTCCCGTCGTCAATAGATGAACCCGAAGAAGTCGCAGTCGTCAAAGTCGCCCTACTCAAACACCTCGATATGGATCCCCCTGTGACCCTTGGCGTGTTATGTGACCAGATCATCCCACCTGAAGAAGACCTCGATGACGACGAACGACAGACGAGGGAACGACTACGTTCGCTCGTCTTGTCTTTCTTGGCAACGGACGCAATCGGGGCGATACAAAAATATACTGACCCTCCGGGTTCAGAGGCGAAATACATTCTTGTTTCGCAGCTCATCTCGGTGTGTATGCAACCGATGTGAATCTGCGTGTTCTCTGATCATCGAGCAGGCCATCACCAAACTGGACCCTAGCGACGTGGATATCATCGTCAAAGATATCCTTTTTCGGCTACCATGCCACCGAGACAGCTCTACGGGTGACGAGTTGCTTCAAGTTATCCTCGACAAGGCCGCAACATCACTGCAGATGCCATCGAACGACCCGGAGCAATTAAAGATTGCACTTCACTACATATCCCTAGCTCAGAAGGCTATCGTCGATCTACATGCTACGCCAGCAGTCAAGTTACTTCAGTTCTATATTGGTTCTCTGACACGCAAGTTAGTCCTTCAGAAATTCCTACCAGAAGACCGGATCCGGGTAATCTCTTGGATCATGGACACACTATCCGTGAGTGAACGTGAGAATACTACTCAGACACAACAAGTTGCACACCTTCGGAAACAATTGGTTGATGCTAGCTCCATTTTCTTGGAGGTCAGTCGGCATGTATCTGCACTCCTTCATTGAGCTGAGTTGCGCAGGTACTCCTTGACTCCAAGCTGTATACAGATGACCTTTGGCGTGCCGTAAAGAATATTCTTCATGCCATTGACACGGTAGGTCTCTTCCGATTAGACATCAAGGATGACATAACTCTCTCTAGCGTAGAGAGCTGGAGAATTGGACACTACCACCATACTTGATCGCTTCTATCAGTAAAATTTCCCGAGTTTTGGACCATGTGCAAAGGCCAGAAGACGTCAATGAAATCCAAAGCCTAATCAGGGTTCGCCATGGGCCGCTCTCCTCTTCACCATTGACGTCCAACATCTTTTTTGTTCGTTTGAGCAGCTGCTGGCGGGTGAGCAACCGTCGCTATCACAAGTACCTACTCAAGAGGTGAAACATATGGGGAAGAACGGGATTACATCAGATCGGCAAACTCATCTTCTGCCACAAAGACCAATCACGAGTCCGCCGCCCGTGTCAACGACCACTCTCGACATTTCGATGACATGGTCAGCGGCGGCAATACAGCAACCTCCAATACCAGACGATATCCATGTCTCAAGCGTTCCAACGTCTCCCAAGCGGTCTGGCAGTTCTTCGGAGGATGCCCCACGATTCAAGAAGGCAAAGATGAATCCGAAAGGACAGGGCGCTCCGACGCCATCGTTACTCAGTCGTATTGCAGATGCTGGAGACAATAGCTCGGGTAGTCACTCGGATCGCATGGGAAAGAGGCGAAAAAAACGCCCCGAAAAGGAGCAGTCGCTTGAACCTGATCGACGTCCGTCGATTGGCTATAGTATCAAGGGTGCTGCTAGCGCCCAGAGGAACGGGAGCGGGCCGGAGACCTCGTTGCTCAGTAGGATGAAACGCGACGATAGGTGAAAAAGATAGTGATTGGTAGGATATCTGTATCGTGTAACGACGCAATAAAACGACCCGTCATGACGGAAAAATCAACAATGCTGCAATCTAATGTACACCGCCACTGCCTGCCTCTTGTCGGGATGACTGGTCTTCGTCTTGATCTAAATCATGCCCGAACTAACTGCGATAGGACTGGATGACGTCTATCACAAGAGGGTAAACCTAGCCGATGGGGGCTTGGTGAGGATCAAGTCGTGCGCAGCACCGATAACCGTCTTAGCGATGACCTAACAGGGCTCTGTGTTGGAGGACGTCCTGAAACTGCAGATTGCCCACACACCATTATGGTCTACTCGAGCAGCTGCAGACGAAGAAAAGTCACAGTTACTTGTTCGGGCCCACTTGTCGTTCCTGCGTGCAGGAGCAAGGACGCTGCTGACATCAACGTAAGTAGATTTACGCACAACAGTATCATCTCCAACCTAGGCGAGCAGATATCAAGCTGCTTTCAACACGTTCGAGCGCGAGGGCTATTCCCGCGAGCAAGCACTTCGAATCATGTCGAATGCAATTTCGGTCGCTGCTCGTGCGCGTGAATTGTACTGCGCCGAGAACGAGAGCGTCCACCAGAACGACATTCGCATCGTGTTATCACTCGGTACATACGGGAGCACTGTCTCACCCATGCAGGATTTCGATGGCATCTTTCCGCCGCCTTATGGTCCCAAAGCGTACTCGTCCACGGAAGAAAATACCACATCGTTCGGGGACGACGTGGAGGGTGTGGTAAGGTCCATCCAAGCACTGACAGAATTCCACGCGGAACGGCTCCTGGCATACGCGCACATTCCAGAAGCATGGGACCTTGTGGACGCCATCGCGTTTGAAACGGTCCCAGTGGCCAGGGAGGTCACAGCGATCAGGCATGCAGTTTCTCAGGTGGCTGCTTCGCTCCACGCAGAGGGAAAACATATGAAATCGTGGTGGTTGACTGCTGTATTTACAAATGGACGCTGCCAGGAAACACACGCTCCCCGTGGAGAACACTTTAGCGCCAAGGAGGTGGCGAGCCTCATGGTACGGGAGGGTGTGGACGCGCAAGGAGGAACGTTGGTTGTCCCCGGTGGAATTGGCTTCAACTGCGTGGCTGCGGAGCACCTCCAAGGCTTATTGAACGAGTTCGAAGAAGCATGCGCTCGGGTGATTGGAGAGGAGAGAAAATGGCCGTGGTTGGTTATCAAACCGCAGGGAGGCGTTGAGGACCAGATTGGCTGGCCAGAAAGTGTGATAGGGTGTGTAGACAAGGCATGCGGGCAAAGGTGGGGAGGGCTGGTCGTAGGCGGTTGTTGCAAAGCTGGCGTCGCCGACATTCTCATGTTATCATCCAAACTGGAGCGATTTGAATAAGGGCTATTGACGTGCGAATCAGTCACGGCAATTGCCGAGCGGACTGTGTGCCGACCGAGAGGACGACAAGCTGAGATCCCGAAAAGCCTGTCAACGTCGCCCGACACGACGCGCAAGTCCAAAACGCCACGAACGGTGCGTATCTACACCTATTTACCATCCCGTGATTGCAACGGAACGGATTTCGAGGAACGCAGACGTTGGATGGAGAGCTGCATACGTGGATGACATCGGCCCATTGTACTGATAATCGTGCAGGTCCAATCATGTCATCAAAACTACCCTCCATTCTGAGTGCTACGGATGAGGAGATTCAACTCCTCCTTGCTGCACAATGCCACATTGGTACCAAAAACTGCGACAAGCAGATGGAGCCATATGTCTTCAAGCGAAGAGTTGATGGTAAGTCTATGGAGATCAACGCAATGGTGTAAATTCGATGTCTGTTGCAAAAGGGATTCACATCATTAACATTGGAAAAACCTGGGAGAAGCTCGTGTTCGCTGCCCGCGTAATCGCTGCCGTCGAGAATCCAAATGACGTTTGCGTCATCTCTGCACGCCCTTATGGTCACCGCGCTGTCTTGAAATTCGCTGCCAACACCGGAGCTCAGGCTATCGCTGGCCGTTTCACACCCGGTTCTTTCACCAACTATATCACCCGCTCATTCAAGGAGCCTCGTCTCATCGTCGTGACTGACCCTCGCGTGGACCACCAGGCTATTCGCGAGGCATCATATGTTAACATCCCCGTTATCGCTCTCTGCGACACCGATGCACCTCTTAAATTCGTTGACGTCGCGATCCCCACGAACAACAAGACTCGTCACTCTATCGGTCTGATTTGGTGGTTGCTCGCACGGGAAGTCCTGAGGCTACGTGGTACCATCCCTCGCACGCCAGACGGCTGGAACGTCATGGTGGACATGTTCTTCTACCGTGACCCCGAGGAGGTCGAGAGGCAGCAACAAGAGGAGGCCCAGGCCAAGCTCGCTACTACCGAGCCAGAAGGCCAAGCTGGTCTCTCGGAGTGGGATGTTACGTCCGCTCCTCAAGCAGGAGGTATCAATCCTTTGCTTGCTGGGGAGGGTGGTGAGTAATGTCCTCATTGGCTCGAGCGCTATCTCAAACTTTGCCAGGTGCCCTTGACTGGGCCGCGGGTGATGGTCAAGCAACCGATTGGGCAGCGGAGCCCACGCCGAACTGGGGTGCCACAGAACCGGCTGCCAGCGGATGGGATTAAGCCTGCTGTCGTCCTTATGGCTCAGAGTGGGCGGAGGTGTGATCCTTTTAGGTGGTGGTCGGGGTCTTCAGCTGGAGTATGGCAGTATACGAATCATGCATCTGTTTTACTGCTCTCCCTTATGCTCGAAATTTGCAAAAATATGAGCGTTATGAAAATCAAGTGGCATTGTGCATTAGATGCTGTACAACGCCAATCTAAATAGCCTGATTGATAATGTTATGAGCACGCAGTCCCGCCACTGCCAGTGGCACCATAATGTTTGGCAAGCCCGGGGATGTCCGCATGCCAAGAGCATCCAAGTTGGAGGGCTTCCACGTATTAGTATTCCTTTAATCACTGGCAGGCGGCCACAGAGATACCCAGGTCGCTTATTTGTCATGGAAGGCGGCTTGTGTTTGTTCTCGACGCTCCACATAGGCCGCCAAGAGTGCCATGGCATCGGAAGCATTCTCAGCGCATATTTAATGCGCACTGAAACTAGCCAGGTACGAGATTGCTCTCCTGCTCTTCCAGCCTGCTAGCTATGGTTCACTCGCATATAGTTTGCAAGATATACATCACTTCACCTCGCATTGTCGGAAATGATTGGAAACCAACTGTCCTTATTGAAGTCCCTCTCTTTCAATGCTCGACTTGGACTGGCAAAATGAGTACCTATCCATTTGAGGCTTTTTTTCGTCGCCTGTGTCATGGCCACATCCCGAAAAGGTGTGCAAGACGCGTCAAGACCCTCACTAACAGGATAATAAAGACGCACGCGTATCCTGCGGCTTATGGCGGTTTCAGCGACGTCTGGAGTTGTCTGCTGCAACGCAAGCGGAAGCTTCCCAAGAGGGTGCGCTCTGGCATGAGATCGTTGCAGCACACTATACTCAATATTAATTGGATGTTATAGGTGGCTGTCAAGGCTATTCGACCTGTATTTGCGAATGACAAAGAATTTCAGGTCAAACAAGAGGTGGGTTGAGCTTGATATTAAGCTCCGTCGTAATTTCGGTATTTATGCCTGTCTGCCAGGCTGTTAAACAGGAGCTCAACGTTTGGGCTGGGCTCCGCCATCGGAACGTTCTGCCTCTCTATGGAATTACATCTGGATTCGGGCCATTCGACGCTTTCGTCTGCCCATGGGCAGATAACGGCACGCTGTCCGAATATCTAGAAAACTTTGGATCACAACTGGATCTGAAGAAACGACTGATTCTGGTACGCTGCCAAAATACCTCTGATCTCGCATCGCATAACTCTATGCACAGCTTAATGACATTGCAGCTGGTCTGCGGTACTGTGAGTCCTGTAACCCTCTTGTTCGTTTCAGTCGATTTCATCGGGTGATGCTAGTGCATTCTCGTAACATAGTCCACGGTGACCTTAGCGGCGTACGTCTGTTCTACTCAAACTCCTACGGGGAACCTCATCGTTTCCGATTAGTCGAACGTCCTGATCACCAATACCGGACAGGCTCGTCTTTCTGATTTCGGTCTCTCGGTGTTAGTCGACGTGTCAAACACGTCAGTGTCTGGGGTTGCATTCCCCGGCAACATCCGGTGGGCAGCCCCTGAACTCCTAGAAGGATGTAGGGAAAGTACACCGGCATCGCAGCTATCAAGCCGACAAGCCGACATCTATTCGTTTGGAAGCATCATGCTGCAGGTTCGACGCTCTTGTTTGTCCTGTCTACGAACCTTGGAATTTATTGACGTTTCGAATAGGTCATGACCGGTAAACTACCATTCCACGGGATTCAAAGGGTCGCTCAGATCGTCATTATGGTTTCCAAAGGCGACCAACCACCTCGGGAGCTCGCATGGGATGGCCGTGCTATTCCGGACACGCTGTGGGAGTTTGTAGAGGAGTGCTGGGCGACGAATCCCTCTAAGCGACCGTCGAGCAGGCGGATTGTTCACTTTATCAAGAATCAGCTGTTGAGGATGTAAGGTTAGATGAATGGGATCGGCCCCTGCGCTGACATGAAGGAAATGTCAGTGCTGTACGAATAATTCATCATGTTCTCCAACGACGTGTTAAGTATAGTCAACTCCGTTCTAACGCAAATCAGGCATAACCCATGCATACTAATAATGAATACCTTTTAGTGCCTCCGAGCCAAATCCCCATGCTAATTACCTCTCGGGTATCCAGTACTCCCTTGGAACAGATTCTCCACGGCTTAGAGCTGGCTCGAGAACTGCCGGCGTCCGAGTGGACACCTAGGCCTTGCGAGTAGATAGTACGGGGTTATGAAACCCAAGGCTGAAATCAGTCTACATTGGCATGCACCACAAATGCAAGCTCTTTGTTGTTTTCTTCACCTGATGCCTACACAAAGGGCAAATGGTTGACTCTGACTCGAGGACACTGATAAAAGTCGTGAAAATGTTCGACCAATCACGACCGGAGGAACTTCTATCGTGATATGAGCTGGGACACATCTCGACCTAGTACGCGGCACATTGCTTGATACATCGCTTTCTGCTGGTACAGCGAGATGCAGCCAACAGAGATCTGCACACTTACCTACATGACCTCCAACGCGAGACATGTCGCCCAGGCCCGCTCGTGCACTAAAAAGACAGACGACAAGCAACACGTTGGGACCCTTCGTCCATAGCCTGCCTGCCTGATTCCACATATCGTGCCTTGCATGGTATGATGGTCTTGTTGGACCAATTCAATCTTTTATTCTAGACCGTCGACTTGCTCTATAACGTAGGATTTTTTTTTGTTATAGTAATGACCATAGTATAATCTCCTGACGACGATCAAAACAACGTCCGCCGACGTTTCGCCCTCCGCTCTGAAGAGGTCGAGCTGTTACAAAAGTTTATCGTCACTCTGCGTTGGTTTGCAAAGCCCTAAACATACCTCTCATTTTCGATTTTGTCACGGGGACGTCGAGTGGATACAGCGCAAACGGTAGCAAGACTCGAGTTCCAGTTTGAGCAGGTTGCATGTACTTCCGAGGCAAACCGGGACCAGCTAGACGAATCGATTTCCACGGAAGGTGCGTTTGGAATCCGTGCTGTATTGTTTTCGCCTAGCAGAAGCTTGTGCTTTTTCGTGCCAATATTTGGCAGGGCGCCGTACAGGATTCGATTGGTGGGCTTCTTCATGGCCCATTTTTCCCAATCTGCGTCAGGAGTTGTTGAGCAAGGTATAGCCATCAAATGTGTCATAAAGGAGTTATGCGCGTACCCAATGTTGTGATGTCCGACCTCCACTCCAAAGGCCACTCAGCACCATCCGACATGGGGACAGGAGTTCCCATGTTGAGCATACTCACGAGAAAACTAGTAAGGTAGCATGAGTGAAGCGGTTGGTCTTGGCGAGTAGGTTGTTCATTGATCGGAAGTTGGGTACCAGGTGGATACCAGTACTCCAGAACCTCACTAAAGAATCCAGATCTCAGGCGTTCCCCATATTTCGCCGTTCGTAATTTGGTTTCACGAACGAAGTCGGGCAGCCA